>JAPMUY010005523.1:305000-307500 GCA_026901105.3 Galaxias olidus
TGGCTGAGGTCACCTGATTGGCCACTGGTCAGGGACTAGAGGTGTAAATTATCTCACTGTATGAGATAAGGTTTTCAGCTTGATTAGCTCAAATCATTTTCTTTCTATTTATACCTGTATGCTAAGAATATGTTCTATATAAACGTTTGCAAAGTTTACAAAATATCATGGTGGACATTTGGATACCAAACATGACTAGGCTAATTATGTTAGTTAGCTTAGTAAAACAATACAAAATATATAATTATTACAAAATACAAACAATTGATGTTACAATTTCTTCTCATTGTCAATGTCCAATAATTTAATTGATTGTTCCTTTTGCGACAGTTTCTTAATCCCAATTCATAAATCCTTAAAGTAGCAGTTGGAATGGCTGGAATAGAGTTAAGGTTTTATGACCCTTTGTGTTGACAGACCATGCTTTGATTCTCTGGAATGAGGGGGATGGTTTGAGGATTGGTTTCCCTACAATGCTAATATATATAAATGAATTTTTCTACCGATAGTTTCCACAGACTTTTAATCGAGCTTTAGCACATTATACACCACATATCTGAATATTACTAACATCTTCTCACTGGCCCTTGAAGGTAGCGAAACTCCCTAGAAGTAATACGCAGCATATGACTTTTAGGGAATTCAACGTGCTTCACTTGGTTGAGTTAGAGTGGTGATGAGGGGATGTCTGGTGTTTAATCATCACATTTTGGCCCGGGGAAGGAACCCCCTTGGTGGGGACTGTGTGTGTGTGTGTGTGTGTGTGTGTGTGTGTGTGTGTGTGTGTGTGTGTGTGAGTACGCCCTCTCGGTGTGTCTATGGTGTGTGTGTATGTGCAGACCTATAGAGCACTTGGTATCAGGATCGTCCTATAGGCAAGGACTTAGAGCAGGGCCACAGCACTGCACGGCCGACAGAACGCCACGATCCGTGACCCGTCTAATGTGATTACATTCACCGTGACTATCATTAAGATAAGATAAGGCAATCGTCTGAAAGTGGCGTCTGGAACAAACAAAGGCAGGCTTCGTCTGCTTGATGATACACTGTCCTGCAGTGTACAGTATAGGACAATGGTTTGGGCACACTTTCCCATTCACTTCAATGGGAAAGCATGTCCAGACTTTCACTGGTACTGTACAGCCATATCCTCACTCTGTTACTGGATTAAGTCATCATCATCATCATCGTCATCCGCTTTGTCCGGGGTCGGGTCGCGGAGGTAGCAGTTCAAGCAGGGCATCCCAAACTTCCCTTTCCCGGGCCACATTAACCAGCTCTGACTGGGGGATTCCAAGGCGTTCTCAGGCCAGTGTGGAGATATAATCCCTCCACCTGGTCCTAGGTCTGCCCCGCGGCCTCCGCCCAGCTGGACGTGCCTGGAACACCTCCCTAGGGAGGCGGCCAGGTGGCATCCTTACTAGATGCCCGAACCACCTCAACTGGCTCCTTTCTACGCAAAGCAGCGGCTCTACTCCGAGTCCCTCACGAATGGCTGAACTTCTCACCCTATCCCTAAGGGAGATGCCAGCCACCCTCCGGAGGAAACTCATTTCCGCCGCTTGTATCCGCGATCTCGTTCTTTCGGTCATGACCCACCCTTCATGACCATAGGTGAGAGTAGAAACGAAGATAGACCGGTAGATTGAGAGCTTTGCCTTCTGGCTCAGCTCTCTCTTCGTCACAACGGTGCGATAGAGCGACTGCAACACCGCACCCGCTGCTCCAATTCTCCGGCCCATCTCTCGTTCCATTTTACCCTCACTCGAGAACAAGACCCCGAGATACTTGAACTCCTTCACTTGGGGTAAAGACTCATTCCCTACCTGGAGTAGACAATCCATCGGTTTCCTGCTGAGAACCATGGCCTCAGATTTGGAGGTGCTGATCCTCATCCCAGCCGCTTCACACTCGGCTGCGAACCGATCCAATGAGTGCTGCAGGTCGCAGACTGATGATGCCATCAGGACCACATCATCTGCAAAAAGCAGTGATGCAATCCTCTGCCCACCAACCCGCAGCCCCCCTCCCCCGCGGCTACGCCGTGAGATCCTGTCCATGAATACCACAAACAGGATAGGTGACAAAGCGCAGCCTTGAAGGAAGCCAACCCTCACCGGAAACGAGTCCGACTTACTGCCGCAGACCCGGACACAGCTCTCGCTTTGGGAGTACAGAGATTGGATGGCTCTGAGTAGAGACCCCCTCACCCCATACTCTCGCAGCACCTCCCACAGTATCTCCCGGGGAACCCGATCATACGCCTTCTCCAAATCCACAAAACACGTGTAGACCGGATTGGCATACTCCCAGGCCCCCTCAAAGATCCTCGCGAGGGTAAAAGCTGGTCCGTTGTTCCACAACCAGGCCGGAAACCGCATTGTTCCTCTTCAATCCGAGGTTCGACTATCGGTCGAACCCTCCTTTCCAGCACCCTGGAGTATACTTTCCCGGGGAGGCTGAGTAATCTGATGCCTCTGTAGTTGGCACACACTCTCCG
>JAPMUY010005523.1:312500-325000 GCA_026901105.3 Galaxias olidus
ACACATTAATCTCTAACTGGCTCCCCCAGTCAGCTAGCCTGGTGTGCTGGTGTGAACGCTAGCTCCCCAGCTCCCCGTAATCTTGCACTTTGTATGCTAGCCAGCTTGCCCTCCCACTCTCTACAAATTAACTCCTTGCTTGCCAACCAAAAAGAGCTCCCGCTCCCAAGATAAGTTAGCCCCTTGTGTGCTAGGCAGCAAGCCCTTCCACTTTCTAGAAGTTAACACATTGTGCTTGCTGGCAAACAATTGTGGGCTGGCCAAAAAGCTTCTGTACTCTCTAGATAAGTTTAGACATTGTTTGCTAGCCAACAAGTCCTCCCACTCCCTAGAAGTTAAGACTTTGTGTGCCTTGCCAGCTAGCTTCCCTTAACCTCTAGATACGTTTAGACATTGTGTGCCAGCCAACAAGCCCTCCCATTCTCTAGAAGTCAACACCTTGCGCGCTAACCAGCTAGCTTCCCTTACTCTCTGGGTATGTCAAGACATTGTGTGCTAACCAGCTTAGCTTTCATTACTCTCTAGAAGAGAAGACCTTGTGTGCCAGCCTAGCTAGCTTCCCACTGTCTAGAAGTCAACACCTTGTGCGCTAGCCAGCTAGCTTCCCTTACACTCCAAATACGTTTAGACATTGTAAGCCCTTCCACTCTCTAGAAGTCAACACCTTGTGTGCTCGCCAGCTAGCTTCCCACTCTCCGTTCGCAGCTCGTTGAACGATGACCCCCTGACTGTGCCGCTATGCCACTCCGACATAAGAAATGGTTTCCTGGTAAACACTCGGGGGCAGACGGGAGGATAGAGTCAGCTCTATGCAACCATGCCAGGTCCCTTTTGTACAGTCACACACACACACACACACACACACACACACACACACACACACACACACACACACACACACACACACACACACACACACACACACACACTGCCTTCAGCCTGAGTAAGCAACTTTCCTCTGACTCTCTCATTGAGTTAATGTGAGATTGAATACATTAGGAAGGTTAAAGTGTACACACTGTCACTTACAGGGTGTACTTTACGGCTGGCAACTGTGTGTGTGTGTTTGTGTGTATGTGTGTGTGTGTTGAATATGTAGGGTCAGCGGAGAATGTGTTTAAACTCACTTACGCATGCATGTGGGCATGGTTGAATGTGCTTGTGTGAATGGTTGAATGTGTGTGTCTGGTTAAATGTGTGTGTGTGTCTGGGTAAACTGTGTGTGTGTGTATGGATGAAGGTGTGTGTGTGCAAAGTTGAATCTGTGTGTGTGTGTGTGTTATTTCCAACCAGCTCACGTGTGTGTGTGTGTATGTGTGGGTTTATTTGGAGAGCCACACACACAAGCAGGGCCCTATGTTGCTGTGGTGGACCCCAGCCCGTTGGTCTCCCTGCAGGGGTTTGATCTGTGTTTGATCTTATTTTGTGTTTTTGCAGTAATGACCTGTGCCCCCCCCCCCCCCCCCCCCCACTAAGGGGCCCGCCCCCGCGGGTCAACAGAACGCTGGGTGGGCGGGCCACCCCCCATCCCCCAGATACTTATTTTGGACCTATTTTATCACGAACACTGTCAGGGACGCCACAGGGTCACGACAGCTCTTTCTTTTTTTTTCTTTTTTTTTTTTAAATAGCAGAAGTGAAAATGAACAGAACAGACGCTTCCATTCAACTCGGGTGTCGCCACGGTTTGTGGTGTTCCTCTTTTCCCTTCCGTAACGAGGTGATAACTGTGACCCGTCTCAACATGCTAATCAGCGGGGGGGGGTGGGGGGAGTGGGAGGGGGGTACAGTTCCCCAAATGAACAGGGCTCCAGTCTCTGCCGCAGTGACAGTGTTGTACAGTACGCTGCGGTGTGGGCTGTGTTGTGCCAGTAATGCTGCCGACACAAGTGGCAGAAGGTGAGGCCTGTCAGGCTGAGAGACTCGTTATGCGTGTGTGTGCGTGTGTGTGCGTGCGCCTGTGTGCGTGTGCGTGTGTGCGTGTGTGTGTGTGTCGCCGCGCAGACGGCTCCGGTGTCTCCGACGTCGCGGTGCCCGCTTTCGTGTTATGACGCGGGATCAGTCACGGAGTCTTGCTGAGACGGCGGGGCGGGAAGCCGTCCTGCGGCCCACCCCGTGGGAGAAGGTGGGGCGTGAGTGTGCGACGCTCCCCCCCCCCGGCTCCTTTGACACGGAGCGATGGACGTTGGATGGAGCTGAACGACGAGCGCCATTGATCTCTGTGTCTCTGGGAGGGAATGGATGGATGATAAAGAGAGGTGTGCGTCTGTGCCGTCGTCGTCCCACTCCCTCGCTCTCTCAACTCCCTCTCGCTCTACTAGCGGGCAGGGGAACGACTGTTTTCCCTCACCACACCACCCCTCCTCTCCTCCCCTGGCTCACTGTCAACCGCTCGCTCTCTCTCTCTCTCTCTCTCTCTCTCTCTCTCTCTCTCTCCCGCTGAACTCAATTCAATTTCAATCTCTCGCTCTCTCTCTCGCTCTCTCTCTCTCTCTCTCTCTCTCTCTCTCTCTCTCTCTCTCTCTCGCTCTCTCTCTCTCTCTCTCTCTCTCTCTCTCTCTCTCTCTCTCTCTCTCTCTCTCTCTCTCTCTCTCTCTCTCTCTCTCTCTCTCTCTCTCCCGCTGAATTCAATTCAATTTCAATCTCTCTCTCTCTCTCTCGCTCTCTGCGCTTCCCTCTTCCTCACACTCACACTGTCATATCACTTCATCTAAACCACTGCTTCCTTGCTACAGAAAGCCTTGCTACAGCTTCTGTATGTGTTTGTGTGTGCTCGCGCGCATGTGTGTGTGTGTGTGTGCGCGTGTGTGTCTGTGTGCGTGTGTGTGCGCGTGTGTGTGTGTGGTGTTTGCGTACACTCGTGCTTACGTATGATGCATGTTTGCCTGTGTGTGGGTGTGGGTGTGGGTGTGTGTGTGTGCTGTGTGTGTTTTCTACGTTATTTACAGCCTGTGAGTCCATCAAATATGACAGATGTAAATATTCACACTCAGTCTTTTAATACTAGGATGGTGGCGGCCGACCTTTTAGGAAAAATGCATAAGAGCCCTACTTGGAGGGATATAATGGAGGCCTTGTTAAGCTGCAAAAACCCTTCGTGGTTTTTCTCCCCTCCTGCCACAGAGAGACAGAAAGATGGAGAGAGAGAGAGAGACAGAGAGAGAGAGAGAGGGAGAGGCAGAATGAGAGAAAAAGACAAACAGAGACAAAATTAGAGGGACACAGAAAGAGAGGAAGTAGGAAAAAGAGAGGGACAGAGAGGAGAGAAAGAGCCGAGCTACAATCTTTTATTTTTTGAACCCGTCTGCATTTTCCCCACAGCTGTCAGGCGGGGTGGGGGGGGGGGGGGGGTCACCTGGTCTGGCGACTGCCAATGACAACACGGCGGCCCACACTGGCTGTGCTTTATTAGATTGGGGGGGGGGGTATTCTGATCAAACAGAGCTGCGTGGTCGCGGACCCGTAACCTGGCTCTCGTCGTATCAAACAGCTACTAAAAGTCAGAGGTGGGTTTCCAGTGGAACGTGACAGTGATGAGGTATAAACCCGGCAGGTACTCAACATGCCCCGCTCGTAATGCCTTTCTGCCCTGTGTGCTTTTCAGAAGGTGTGTTGTTTATGGCGATTGGAATGCGGGCAGATCAATTGACTTAATAGTTATCGACTGTAGCACTCTACAACACTTCCTTGAAGATGGAAAGAGAGTGAAAGACACAAAAAAACAGATCTATATTCCCCCATGGAGTCTATTGATGGGAAGTCGTGTTCTGTCGGATATTCTTTCAACTGCTCCCTGACAGTCCATTCCCCCGAAAAGAAAATCCGTAATAAAAAGTTTTCGAGTCCTAAATCATCCCCTATCGTAATATCCAGAAGAGCTTATCTGGGATCAGCCCCCATACTAACACTCGGGCTTCATCCCCCCCACAGTAGCTGAACATTAAGCAGACCCTAAGCCTGTTCTTTGGGCGGGTTTATTCCGCGGGTCCCCGCTGGCTTAGGTCCACCGGCACGGTCCAGGAAGGCTGGAGGAGTCTCACCGCCCTCCCTCCTAAACGCCTCAGTCCCTCCCGTCTGCCTGTTTGAGCAGCTAATTACCGCCGGTAGGGAGACACACACACGCGCACGCACACACACATGAATAAATACACTCACACACACACACACAGGGATCCCCCAAGAGAGCAGCTTCACGCTGAGCGCCACGAGGCTATTGCTGTCTTTTTCCCGGCGCTATCCCTTTTCCCGCTGTCTCTTTCCACTGTACCTTTCCCTCACTCTTCCTCTTTCCCTCTCTTCTTTTTCTGCTCTTTCTTCCGATTTGATCCCCCCCTCTATTTCACCCTCTCGCTTTTTCTGCTCTTTGTCTTTTTAACTCTCTTGTCTCTCTCCCTCTGACCCCTACCTTCCCGTCTTCTCTCCTTCTTCTTCTTCTCTCTCTCTCTCTCTCTCTCTCTCTCTCTCTCTCTCTCTCTCTCTCTCTCTCTCTCTCTCTCTCTCTCTCTCCCCCCTCTCTCTCCCTCTCTGCACATAGTGGATTCAGGACGTCTCACACACATTCTGTTCTTTCTTTGGCCCCCCCCTCTCTGTTCATCCACTCCGTCTTCCTCCCTCTCATCAACAATGACTGCCCTCTGGCTAGCCTCCAGGTATAACCCTCTCAGTCTTTCCCTCCCTCATCCATCTTTCATTTCAAACATCGCTTATCCTCCTCCAGCTCTTTTATCTGCACCCCCCATCTCCCTATCCCATCTCCCCACATCTACATATTTTCCTCTCTTTCTTTCTCTCTTTTTCTCTCTCTCTCTATCTATCTGTTTCTCTCTCCCCTTCAAATCTCCTAGCTGCTGTGAGGATGAGTGATTAAATCCCGGTGAATTCACCCCCGGTACAGTTACCCTGCTAGCCACACCGGCCGGCCAGCTGGCTGGCTGCAAGGGGCCTGGTGTTACGCCTTATGCGCTCCCCCCTAACTTGGGGGGAAACAGATTACCGCCTGTGTACAGGAGCAGTTCCTGTTTGGGAAAGATTAAGCTCATTACATGGCAGGGCTGGAAGTCGTCTTAGTGGATTAGAGCCTTACACTGTGACCCGGATCAAACAAGCATGGGGCTAAAATTCCCGGGAATACCAAACCAAGTCTGGTCCCTGGTGACTTTCCCGGCTTCGCTCCCTTAAAAGTGCCTGCCAGAGTGACACTCAGAACGGGTGAACCTCCTCAGCCACAGCGCTGGCTCACATTTCATAGATCTTACACTTTCACAGGGAAGAGTTTTGTCTGGACCTCAGCCCTTTTTCTTACAGCATCGCTCAACCTTCTCGAAAATATCGATGTTGCTGTTTTTTTTTAACGGCTGCTGTAGGAGTGCTAAGGCCCGGCCGGCTCCGGGGAGGTGGAATTCCCCCCCAGCTCCATGGCCGCAGCTCTCTGTGGCTTTGTGCTTTAAACGTGGATTCATGTTTCCATCGCGCATAAAAGACTACCGCGAGGATCGGAGCACAGGCCTTGACAATCCACAATCCGAACCGACTGCTAATCTTTAAGGATCTGAAGAATCACACACACACACACACACACACATCACTCAGAGGAATAACGTTGCTGGAGTAATGCTGGTAATGTACCCCGTCCTCAGCCAATCAGAACAACCCCGTCTTCGGGACGGTGTGTGTGTGTGTGTGTGTGTGTGTGTGTGTGTGTGTGTGTGTGTGTGTGTGTGTGTGTGTGTGTGTGTGTGTGTGTGTGTGTGTGTGTGTGTGTGTGTGTGTGTGTGTGTGTGTGTGTGTGTGTGTGTGCGGACACTTGTTGCATCTTGGGTAATGGGTGGCAGAGGAGACCGGGGTGTTCTGTCTTCAATATCCACCTTCTCACATCTTGCTGCTATTAGGGTCCATTGTGTTCCCTTCAATGGGTACGCGTTACACAGTCACAATGTAACCTACGGTGCAGTCCATATTGTATGGCCCCACATGCCTCCCAGATGGTATCACAGGCAGAGTGAGATGATGTGTTAGGAGCGGCTGTGTTCAATCACATGCATGCCTGCACACTTGCGCACGCACACACACACACACACACACACACACACACACACACACACACACACACACACACACACCCACAATGTGTACAGATGAGATCTTCCATGCATTCAAACATTCAACTCACTCTCACACACACACTCAATCACTCATTATTTTTTCTTTATTACACACACACACACACAGACAGACACACACACTCCGACACACACATTTGCTCGGACTTCCCGAAGGCAGGTGAGGAGAAACATCAAGTCTCAGCTGCCGGAGACTCATTGTCACAGCCTGAACAAACGATGACAGATCCCATTCACCTGCTGCACTGTGGTCTCCTCAGAGGATACCCTCCAACACGTGCTGCATTGTCCCCTGATGGATAATCCCAGGATATAAACTGTTCAGTCACACAGACACACACACACACACACACACGCACACGCGCACGCACACGCACCCCCACACCCCCACACACACCCGTCCCCCCCGTCCCCCCCCACACACACACACACACACACAAAAGCTTCAGCAAGGTGAACATAAGAAGAAACCTTTAGAATATTGTGTGACACGACTGTCTCATTCAGCCCCCCCCCCCCCCCCCCCCCCCCCCCCCCCTTTCAATCATTTCCGTACTGGCTGTTCTGAAGACTTTTGGGTACACATGACGAACTGGAGCGTTAGAGAGTCGAGGACATAACGGACTCATAGGAAAGTGATCGCTGATGACTGGGATGACTTCCCTCCCTTGTAATCCATTAATCCCATCTCCCTGCACTAATTAGCCAGGACAATATAAGGCCTAGCACAGTTACAGACTTGTACCAGGCGAAGCTCCATCTGATCGGATGCTCTGATGGAGATTTGGCACGGAGAGCTGGTTATTTTTAGGTCTGGCTTGCATGGCACAGAAGGACATGGAATGCCTTGTGTGTGCTGTATAGAGTGTGTGTTTAGGTGTGTATTTGTGTATGACGGTGTGTGTGTGTGTGTGTGTATACATGTGCGTCACAGGTGTGTTTCACTGTATACTGTGTATGTATGTCTGTGTTCTGCACTTGTGTGTGTGTGTCTGTGTGTGCGCGTGTGTGTGTGCGTGAGCGCGGGTGCCCGTGGCAAGCAGCAGGCTTGGCACGGATCACCCTCTCATCAGAGCCCTGACCGAGCAGAGGGGCCACTTTGCTAATCAGATCTTTCCTCGGCTTGTGCTTGGCATGCAGGCACAATGGCTCCTTTTTCTCCCGGGCCCCAAGAGCCCCCATGTTCTCCGCCCCTGGCCCAGCTCTGCGCAGATTAAAGGGAATGGGTGGAGGAGCTCTAATGTAGTGGCTCTTAAGGACAGTCTCTCTGTCTCCTTCGCTGTTCTCGTTCTCTCCCTTATTTCATTATTTTTATTTCTCTATCGGCGTATCTCAAAGTCCAAATTGTAGCTTTAGTGCCCTTGTGTTCGGGCCTGAGTGCAGGTGGACGCGTATGTGCTTTTGTGTTTGTGTGTGTGTGTGTGTGTGTGTGTGTGAAACATGAGTTCAGGTGTGTGTGTGTGTGTGTGTGTGTGTGTGTGTGTGTGTGTGGGATTTGCAGCGTCTGGTCCATAGGTGAGTGTCCTGTGCTGTGTTGTATCAGAGCATTAGAGTCGGCCAGTGGGTCGATAGCGGCCGTGAAGGAACACCCAGAACCCAGAGGACCCCCCACCCCTCTCACACGCTGGCTCCCCCTTTATTACTGGAGACACACACACACACACACACACACACACACACACACACACACACACACACACACACACACGTTGTTCACCTCCCGTGGAGCACGAGTGTGTGTCCACTGAGCAGGTGTAACTCTAACACACAACTCTATTCTTTGGTAGCAGTGATTTTAAAATCTTTTTTTTTTTTTTTTTGGTATGTAGGAATGAAGCCGTTGTGAATACACTCCAGTCAAGACTATGTAACGTATGTTGTATTCATGTGTCGAGTTGACAAACAAACTTCATACACACAATAGCGAAAGGGTTTTTTGTTCACGGAGTGAACATATTTTATCGCTGTGGGAGCCTGCACGCCAGGTATCCATTCAAACCTACTGTAAACGTTTGCTCTTTTTTTTTTACCCTAATCCTGCTCTTTGTGCTATCACGGTCAGGAAATTACACCCACCCTCTTGGCGTACGAGCCCGTGTTGGTGCGCCGTCGTACCAGCCAAGAAAAGCGAGGTGGTCCCCCTCCCCTCCTGGCTACATTCGGAGCGGTAGGCTGACAGTGTTATTGTCTCCCACACTGTCTGGAAGGAGGAGTGGACCAGCGGGGAAACCACAGACCGTCTGCTTCTGACAGGGGGAGTGAACCAGGGGCCAAAGCATAGGCCCTGTTTGTGTGTGTGTGTGTGTGTGTGTGTGTGTGTGTGTGTGTGTGTGTGTGTGTGTGTGTGTGTGTGTGTGTGTGTGTGTGTGTGTGTGTGTGTGTGTGTGTGTGTGTGTGTGTGTGTGTGTGTGTGTGTGTGTGTGTGTGAAAGGAAGAGGTGTGTGTGTGTCTAGGGGGGAGAGGGGGGTGCAAAATAGGAGTGCCTTTCAGAGCGTACACCTGTGTGAGAGGACAGGAGAGTGTTTGGATCTGGGGCGGTGTACGTTTGTGTACACTCGTCTTGTTTTTTGTGTTTGTGTGCCAGGTGTTGAGCCCACATGCCTCTGAATAAATCCTTCCAAATTGTGTTTGGGCCCTGCCAACTAGCTCCATAGCATCCCAAACAGCCTGGTATGAATACAAACACCTTCAAATGAGTTCATTATGCCCATAAACCTGGATGGCACAATCGTAGATGGTCGCCAGAAAAGTGCTATCGGCACAATTTGAGTCCAAATTGAATGAGACACAGTGTAGTTGCGTGTTCCCTTAGCTGTTCAGCAAAGCGGAGAGCATGGCAGACACGGCTTTTTCATATGGGCAGGTGGGGCAGAGCTCCACTAAAATAATCCTCCACCCAAAAACATAGTTCTTCCTCCAAACTATTTTTTGTATGTTAATACATCATCATTTAGATTTCAGTAAATATGACCTAGTTTCTGTGCAATCAGTGAAACAACCTAGCTAGCTAATAACTTTTGATCTTTGAAAATTAACATCGTAATTTCAGTGATTCAGTCTCAATTTAGTGCGTTGCGCTGACAGATTTATAATGGCACCTCGTGGTCATAAGAATAATTATACTTAATTCATATAAGTAGCCTATTTACTACTTGATTGTTAAAATGACGATATAAAAAGTGGGCGTGGCTACTGGCTAGTGAGTCGGGAGCTGGTGCCAGTGTCGGCCCCCCCAGTATTTATGGCCGCGGGCCACCACTGGAGCGTGGTAGTTAATGGTGATAACCCGGGGGTTTGGGCTAATGAGCTGAGTAATTGCGTGGCCTCTACGATGTGATTAGCCTTAGCATGACGACGTAGGTCAGAGAGGGGACGCGAGCGAGCCCCCACGTTCAACCGCACAGAGACATCACACACACACACACACACACACACACACACACACACACACACACACACACAGAAGACCGCCGTTCCTGGGGACTGTGAGTGAGGAAAAGCAGCCTGATGATCCCCCCAGCTCGTCCCTGGAGGATCCTATCGCGCTAATGATCTCCATCCATACACTGTTAGTTATGTACGTTTGGCTCTTTTTAGCGTTAGCTGTTAGCGGCGGCGGGGGTTGCCAAGCCCTGTGGATGACCTGCGGGCGAATCCGCTTTTCCTGGAGTGAGACAGACGAGTTGGGTGCGCTGGACGGGTTTTCCATTCTATTAGGCCGAATGAGACGAGCCAGACCCAGAGGATATGAATCAGCGAGGTCAGGGGTCACCGGAGTCAGGGCGTCCTCTCCCACTTCTCCGTTCCAGGGTTGAAACGGCTGTTCCTTTGAGTTATTTTCCACCGCGTCCATCACCTACACTGATTAGGAGACAACCTGGCAACCGTGCAGGCACTTTGCTGGAACCGTTTAGCATAACGCTGCCCTCCAATGTGAGAGGATTTGATTTGTACACAGCAGCAGTGCTACCAGAGAGTTTGTGCCCATTGCGGAATGGAATATAATTATCGCACCGGAAACGTCTTCCTTGCGATAGGATTGGAAGGTGTAAATGTGGCGGCTAGACACAGCATTACATTGGAACACAAGCAGTAGGTTTTTTTTATATTTATTTTTTATATTTTTATGGTTACAGTCCAATGACTCTTATTTAAATCCGGAGGATTATAGCTAATGGCTTGTCGTTTCAATGCTAAGCCGGGGAAGTTATTCAAAGCGTGCGGCAGATATACACAACTAAAGCTCGCACATAATGCATCGGTTGCTCAGGAACAAACTCAAAATGTGATCAAAGACCACCACCACCAAGCCTGACCGGAGGTAGACCGCTCCACGAGCTTTGAGAACATTTACGCGTGGAATAGATGAAAAAAGGATTGGCCAAGGCGATGCTATTCGTTCACAGGAGACTTTCGATTGTTTCTCCTTTGGGTTTCGTACCTTCGCTGCTTTTGTGTGCAGGAAAAGGAAACCTTTGAGAAGCGGCCTGTGCTTTCTGCCCAAGTGTGTGTACAAAGGCAGAGGAAGATAAGGTATATGCAGTATATCGGGTCCCTTTTTCGAAACATTCGTTAATAATTACATTTCTCTTATTTACTACAAATGATTTATTCCCACATTAACAGGCCGTGGCCATAGAGACGGGCACTCGACTCTTTGACAAAGTTGATAACGGTGGAGAAGAATGTAAGTTCAGCAAATAACACCGTGGCCTACATAGTGTGGAAAAGTACAGCTCCTCGACAAAGCCTGTCGTTGTAAATACGCGCTCCTTATTACCCCAAAGTGAGTTGACGTGCGATATCAGCCGAGGCCGAGCGAAATTTCCATCTCGTCCGCCGCGCGGTCCCACCCAGCCCTCGCCAAGCGGGGCGGGGGCCCCACTGACCCCCCCCCCCCCCCCTCCCAGTCCAAGTGTTGCCGGAGTGTAAATTACAAGTGCCAGTCTAGGACAAAGCGCACAGCCTGGCTCCAGTGTAGAGAGACACCCCCCCTCCCCCCTACGCCCCCAGCTTCCCGTACGACAGTGTGAAGGAAGCACTCGTGGCGCTAATTGCCACGCTGTGGTCTAGGCCCGCCGGGGGTGTGTAGAGGTTGATGTGCCCTCGACTGGAGAAGGAGCACGATGGATACGCCATTTTAATAAAAGTGCGGCCGTAATCGACAAAGAGAGGTGGGAGTATTAGCAGTGAGTTCACGGGGGACAAGCGCAATTCATTCCACATGACCCTTAGAGCCCAAAACATTTACGCTGGAAACGGGGTCCGAGTCCTTACTCAAAGGGCTGCCCTTAACAGTGCGAGCAGCCCCTAGCGCACAGCACTGTCTGCCGCGACGCACAGCGACAGCAACAAGCGCTCCCGAAGTAAAACGCCGCCCCTACTGCCGCGTGACGACGGTGGCTGCTGTCGCGGGCCCAAGGCCCTTCAGTGCCGGAGGAAGAGGAGGAGAAAGACGAAGGCCGTGCGTCTCCTTTTTGATCTTGTGTCTCTCTCACTTTCTCCGTTTCACTGTTCTGGTCCAAACATGCCCCCCCTTCACCAATCCTCACACACACACACACACAGACACACACACACACACACACACACACACACACACGCACAGACACACACACACTCCATCATGACGAGTTAGTGTTTATGCAAAGCCAAGGAGTCCAGCCGTGAGCCCCCTCCAGCTGGGATGTTTTATTCAACATGATGCTCCACCAGTGATAAGCCTCTTAATCGCTGGAGCCGGCCGGCTGCCTCTTCCTGCTCAGAGGGACCCAGGGGTAATATGGGTAATGTAGGCAGACAGCGCAAAGGTTGTTGGCGCCTTGCTGTGTTCTGAGTTTTGTCAAAGAGTCTGCGATGGTGCAGATTCGCAGGAATGACGCTTCCAACGATTTAAATGATAAGGGGGTACGGGAAAAATATCTGTTTCAGACTGCGAACCGGCATTAGTGCTAGGGTCTGACCACACATAATTTTAGCGATGCTTGGCAAACCACCATGCATTTGTTGATCAAGGTAAAGATCACACAATGGCTATTTCTGGCCACTCTGTAGCTAGCTGTCCTTTAGTGTGCCAGTGTCCTGACTAAAGCACTGCCAATAGTCGGTCTGTCGGTGTCTGTGTGTGTCTGTTAGGTGTGTACAACAGTCTGTTGCGATAAGTTGGGTGAGCAAGTCTGGCGCAAATTGGGCTGTCGTGGTATCACCCAGACTGGTTGTTGTCTGTCTGTCTGTCTGTCTGTCTGTCTGTCTTGTCCGTCCATTTGTTGTGTGTACCTAATTGGCGACCAGTTTGTAAGACACTTTTAGTCCCGAGAAAAGCGCAAAAAACGAAATCCAGTGAATTATTAATTACTGTTATTATTAACGACTGCAGAACAG
>JAPMUY010005523.1:330000-332500 GCA_026901105.3 Galaxias olidus
CCACAGACACCTTGCCATATGGCCCAGAGGGTTATGTTATGGGACCCACACTGCCACCCAATCCCTGAACAACTGCTAGACGGGGGGGGGGGGGGCTGCTGACAGGTAGCCCCTCTACCACCGCATTTGGACGAGGAGACGAGGCCTGGTGTCACAAGGGGGCAGGACTGGAACGCTGGGGTCCACCCAGCAGGGCACGCCAGGGAATTTCACCCAGCGCTCCCAACAAATCAGTGTGATTGTTTGCACCTGTGTTAGGCGGTGTGTGTTTGAGCACCAGCTTTTGGTCAGTCTGTGTTCCCTCGCGGTCTCACCTGTGTCAGTGTAAGCTGCCATCTTTCCTCACGTAAACTGGTGATAATTCTACTCATTTATCTGGAAGTCTGTCTCTTTTAGTTACCGGTTCGTATAGCCTTACTCGCCCTGAAGGTCTGTTTAAATCTTCTCTGACCCCTTTGTCCATATCCTATAACCATGTTAGCCCGTAGGCAGTGGTACGATGCCAGGTTGACGGCTTGCCATGTGTATACTACATAATTAATAACCAAACCTATACACACACACACACACACACACACACACACACACACACAGAACGCTCCCACACACACACACACACACACACACACACACACACACACACACCATCCGTTTGCGTAGGGCATGTGTGGTCCGTTGCACATCAGCCCTTCCACCCCGCCCACGCTCCACATCCTTTTGCAGTATTAACGACAAAGACTCCCTTAGCGGTTAGCGTCTGGTAGCTAGCAACCACACAGTGGGGAGGTGGACCGCGACGACACGCTCGAACGGAAATACAGGATATTAAATGGTATTTGTCTTTGGAAAATGAATATATATATATATAAACATATATATATATATAAATATATATATATATAAAACGTATGAAACATTTATATTTGAAAGGGAATAAGTATTAGGGGTTGGCCATAGGCTGTGTTTTTGTCACGTTTGTGCGAGGATTATACACCAAAGATTCTTTTGAAACATGTACAATGTACAAGGTGTGTGAGAGCGGCGTTACATTATGAAAACTAAGGAGAGGCCCTGTTTCATCAGAGGCTATATGGGAGGGAGATCGACTGACCGAGAAACGGATATAGAAAGAGATCAATGCTCCCATAGAGGGATACCGATAGCAGAACGAGAGAGAGAGAGAGAGAGAGAGAGAGAAAGAGAGCGAGAGAGAGAGACAGAGAGGAATGTAGGAAACAGGATGCAATGATCCTGCTGCAGGAGAGAATATCAATAAATAAAGTGATATGGCCCACGTCGAAGTTCTATGACCCGACTACAAAACCCCCAACACACTCCCAAGTCACACACACACACACACACACTTGGACAACACCGTAGTATATATAGAGACCACCGAACCGCCACTCCACGGTACACAGCCCTGGCCCCCTCAAAGCAAACACAGCCATACACAAGCAAATATGAACGTCCCCAGAACACACAAGTGGGCCGGAAAGACGCACACGCATCCCTTTGTCGAGAACCATGTGTCTGGAATGTAGTGTGTGTGTGCGTGCGTGCGTGCATGCGTGTGTGTGTGTGGAGTGTGTTGGAGACGATCATGAAAGGAGAAAAAAAAAAGCCTGGAAAAAAAAAGGAAATAGGATTGAGTTGCTGTTTCATTTTGCCTTGAGGACATCTGCCACGAGAACTCCATCTCCCAGCGTACCCCTGGCCCCACCGTGATCCTTTTCTCTCTGTTCAGTCTTTCCTCCCGTAGTTTTAGTTTGACTGTTTCTTTCCGACCTCTTTCTACTTGCAGCCACGTGTCAGATTTAGATGCACAGTACCAGTCAAAAGGTTGGACACACTCTCCCATTCACTTCAGTGCGTGTCCAACCTTTTGACTGGTTCTGTGTACATCGGTCTTAGCGGAAAAATCTGCTGTATTTACAGTGGTATTGTGATACTACTTGATATGTATTTTGGGAATATTTCGGTATTGTGAAGTCCCTAGTCTGTGTTACCTCACCCCTCCACCATGTAAAATAAAGGCAGGGCAATTAGTAGAGTTTGCTTGGTGAGACAGGTGTTCATTGAAAAGCTGTGTACAGTAGTATACAGTTCACTATAGCATAAAGTCAACTATAGCATACAATACACTATCATACAGTTCACTATGGCATAAAGTAAACTATAGCATACCACACACTATCATACAGCTAACTATAGCATAAGGTAAACTATAGCATACCACACACTATCATACAGCTAACTATAGCATAAGGTAAACTATAGCATACCACACACTATCATACAGCTAACTATAGCATAAGGTAAACTATAGCATACCACACACTATCATACAGCTAACTATAGCATAAGGTAAACTATAGCATACCACACACTATCATACAGCTAACTATAGCATAAGGTAAACTATAGCATACCACACACTATCATACAGCTAACTATAGCATAAAGTAAACTATAGCATGCCATACACTATCATACAGCT
>JAPMUY010005523.1:337500-342500 GCA_026901105.3 Galaxias olidus
GCTAGCCCATCAGCCTGTCTGTCTGTCTGCTAGCCCATCCTCCTGTCTGTCTGTCTGCCAGCCCGCCTACCTGTCTGTCTGCCAGCCTGCCTACCTGTCTGTCTGTCTGCAAGCCTGTCCGTCTGCTAGCGCATCAGCCTGTACACCTGCCTGTCTGCCTGCCCGCCGCCTACCTGTCTGTCTGCCAGCCCACCTGTCTGTCCGTCTGCTAGCCCATCAGCCTGTATACCTGCCTGTCTGCCAGCCTGTCTGTCTGTCTGTCTGTCTGCTAGCCAGAGTGTGTCTCTCTGTGTTGACCCTTCACAGCCAGTGACCCGTCGACTCCCGGTTGAATCCCTTTCACCAGCTGGCATCCCTCTCCTCTCCCCTCCCTCTCCCCTCTCCCTTCTCCCCTACCTCTCCTCTCTCCTTTCTTCTCTTCCCTTGCCCCTCTCCTCTCCTCTCCCCTCCTTCCCCTCTCCCCTCTCCCCTCTCCCCTCTCTCTCTTACCCTTTAGCAGTGCAGTTCGAGTGATGTTCTGGCCATGCGTTTTGAAGTGCTCTCACCGTGGTTTACGTTTTATTTTGCGTTTGTTCGTCGGTTTGAAAATCAGAAAGAGTCGAGGTGAGAGGGAGGGGGAAAATCCACGGGACGGATTTTAGAGCGCGATCAAATGAATAAAAAAAAGATGAACCTAAATATCGGGGGGGGGGGGGAGAGAGAGAGAGAGAGAGAGAGAGGGGGGGGGGGGGAGACTGGGACAGCGAGATTAGTAGCGCAAACTACCACACACACACATACACACACACACACACACACACACTATTTTCCTAGAATGTGCCCTGGGACTAGGCCTCTGTGGCACAGCACATATGCCCTTGGTTTGGATTTGCCACGTCTACACACACACACACACACACACACACACACACACACTGAAGAAACATAATCAGCAGAGCATACTGTCAAAGTTCAGAGTTAGGTTAACGCACATGGTTTCCATGGCAAAAGGGGAAAGGCCAGGGGACAGTGTGTGTGTGTGCATGTGCGTAATAATGTGCACTTTGTACACGTTAGTTCAACTTGCTCCCAGCATGTATACTAACTAATACCTCTTTGCGCACGTGAAGAGTTGTTGCCCCAAAGTTCGCTCTATGCCCCCCCCCCCGAAACCAATGGACTCCTATAGATAGACACCTGTTCATAGACTCTCTGAAAGTTCACACTGGTGTCCCAATGCACAGCTCACTGAGGTTGGACAGCTATTAGTCTAGACACACGATCCTTGTGTAAACACGCTCATGTACGCACGTGGACACTTGCTCAAACACAGACAAACACACACCCACGGCTCCGCTGTCTAGCTCCTAATTGCCGTGCGTTTAGGGAATTAGGTGCCGATCCCACATTTGTCGCCATTAGGAGTATTTAGCGTCAGTTGGGGTTCACGCTTGTGTCTGTCTAATGCCTTTTATTAAGAGACAACTGCTCCGTTCCATTTGGTCCAAACGGATCCCAGGGCAGTTATTCAGGAGAGAAAACCCTTAGACGGAGTTTTGTGCTCACTGGCATAGGGCCCGTCAGTGAGGTTGTGTTTGCCAACGTCATGACGATGATATATTTGGTTGTGAGAGATTGGAACGTTGAGAGTGGAGGTGGTGTAGTCTTAGTAACTTGGCAGAGTAAAATGTGTGTGCAGGCTTGGCAACTTTAGTCGGATATGTGTGTGTGTGTGTGTGTGTGTGTGTGTGTGTCTGGTGTTCAGTGGTTCAAGAAGCCCAGGGTTCTGTTCCCATCATGGTTTTCATCATGCCGCGGGTGTTGTTTCATAGAGCTCAGAAATTACTTTGTTACTGAAGTGCCTGTAGCATGAGACGCTATGACGGCGCTCAGGCTTTTTAACCGTGTGCCAATGTCCTGACTCACTAACGGCTGACTAGAACAGAATAGAATAGACTACAATAGAACAGCATAGAATAGAATAGAAGCAAATCCAGCTTTATTGTCCCACCAACGCAGGACCATTCTCCTCACCAGTCTCACCACTTCAAAAAACATCAATCACATGAACGTACAGCCAGTAAGGACACAACGTTCCAATGGGACAGAACATCCCAACAATCACGTGCAGAAATGGATGCCGGTATTGCATGCGATATCCAGCTCTCACGACGGAGTTAGGTCAGTGCAGTTTGTCAATTCAATCGTCTCTTCCGCCCAAGTTTCCTCTGCCAGGGGAAGGACCTAAGTGACGGCGGCGTCCAGTAGCTCGGGGCTATGATCGAGAACGACCAAAACTGCCCGGGTTTCGAGCCTCCAGGCTTGAGTCCGTTTGCGGCGCTAAGAAGGAGATGGAATCTGAGATGGACTCGGGAATAGAGCCCCCGGGGGGAATTCCCTGACTGATCACAGCCCACAACGAACGGGCGAAGCGCCAAAGACAAAAGCCTGGCCTCGAGACTTCCGCTCGGCCTCGTTGTCCTAATCACATCCCTGCTCTGCCACACTTGATCTCGACTCTCTTTCTGTTCCTCGTTTTGAGGAGGCGAGGCTTTTCTTCCGACTCTCTCTCCTTACATTTGGGAAGCCTCTCCTCCCCCCTTTTCTTCTCTCCCTTTCTCTATTTGTCTCTCTCTCTCTCTCTCTCTCTCTCTCTCTCTCTCTCTCTCTCTCTCTCTTTCTTTCTTTCTTCTCCACATAAAGACCAGAGTGACATCAATCTCGCGGGTCTGAGACAGAGGGAGATGGATGTTTAATTGATTCAGATCTCCTTCATGCGCCAGCACGCCACTCAATAGTTATTCTTTTTCATGCATTTTAGGGTTTGCATTTTATAGCAAGCAATTAAAGGAGTTCACAGCCCAGGGAGCGATGCCAGTTTTCTCAGTTCCAATTAAAAGTTGAGGGTTGTTTTGAGGAGAGAGACGCAAGACCAGGCTGAGCGAGAAAGTGAGATAGTGGAAAGAGAAGAGAGTCGGCAATTAAGTGAGCGAGCGAGCAACAGGATGCGTGTGTGTGTGTGTGTGTGTGTGTGTGTGTGTGTGTGTGTGTGTGTGTGTGTGTGTGTGTGTGAAATAGATAGCTAGATAGACCGAGAGAGAGAGAGAGACAGAGAAAGATAAGAGAGGGAGAGGGTTACGAATTTTGGGTACAATATATCACATGAAAGAGATTTCGCAATTGAACCCCCCCCCCCCACACACACACACACACACACACACACTCACACATACACGAATTATCTTAGAACTCCGTCTTTTTCTCACCTTATATGGGAAAGCAAGGCAGCTGAAATGCCCTCTTTAAACCCTGGCCAAACACCTGAAAGCTATAGATCTGTTCTGCATTACTCTCTGTCCCTGTTCCTGTTATTGGCCTCGGGGCTCTGATAACACTGTTTGTTTTGTCCATATGCCAGCGGTGACCTAAATCAAAATGCCTCTTTACCTCTCATCAACTTTCTCTCCGTCCTGCTCTCTTTCTCTCTCTCTCTCCCCCTCTCTGCTCTCTCGATCTCTCTCTCTACTTCTCTCTGTATCTCTCGCTCTCTATCTCTCACTCTCTCTCTCTCCTTAGCTCTCTCTCTCTCTCTCCCTCTCTACTCTCTCGATCTCTCTCTCTCTCCCTCTCTACTATCTCGATCTCTCTCTCTCTCTTTCTCTCTGTCTCTCTCGCTCTCTGTCTATCTCTCTGTCTCTCTCTCCTTAGCTCTGTCTCTCTCTCCTTTGCGCTCTATCTCTCTCTCATTATCTCTATTCTCTCTCTCTTGCTCTCTCTCTCTCTTATTCCTCCCCAGTATGTCTTCTTTTTAATTTTCTATTCAATATTTCTCTTTAATTTCATCTCTTGCTTTTATCACCTAATCACCTAACACCCCCGCCGTCCCTCCGCCCGCCTCCGCTCCCCTCCGCCCCCCTCCCAGCTCTCTATCCTTCCATCCTCTCTCTCTCTTTCTCCTTCCCTATTTCCCCGCTATGTCTCTTTGTTTGATTGGCTGTGGTTTTATGGGCTTGACCTTGGCTATATGGGAGTTCCACATAGGCCCTGCTGGCAGGCTGGCTGACTGTGTGTGTGTGTGTGTGTGTGTGTGTGTGTGTGTGTGTGTGTGTGTGTGTGTGTGTGTGTGTGTGTGGATGTGTGGGTGTGTGGGTGTGTGGGTGTGGGTGTGTGGGTGTGTGGGTGTGGGTGTGTGGGTGTGTGGGTGTGGGTGTGGGTGTGGGTGTGGGTGTGTGTGTGTGTGTGTGTGTGTGTGTGTGGGTGTGTGTGTGTGTGTGTGTGTGTGTGTGTGGGTGTGTGTGCGGGTGGGTGGGTGGTTAGGAGGCAGAGAGCAGACAAGGCCACAGTGACACTGAATAGAATACTGATGAGGTGGAGAGGCGGGACTAAGCACATGCATAGCATCCGCAGTGAGAAGAAAGGGCTTAAGGAGAGAATATGAGTGAGAAAGAAAGAAAGAAAGAAAGAAAGAAAGAAAGAAAGAGAAAGAAAGAGTAATTTTCCGCTTCAAACTGCTGGAAAACAATTTCTTTGTGTAAGTGATCAGGCAGGGGACATGGTAGTGGTGCCACCATTTTTGGCAATAAACCCAACCGCTTGGTTTGCCATCTTGGTTTGTGAGTTTCTAGATAATTAAGAAAGAGTTAACTACATGGGGAGTGAATCCTCACCAGTATAATACCAGTCTGCTGTTTGGGAATTTGTTTTAATAGGCATTGTCTAATATAGATAGCAAGGGAACAAAGGTGACCAATATAAATGTGGAAATGTAAAAATATATCAAACCGGAACCGTGACACCAAAACCGTGACGTGAACCAAACCGTGGGCGTCTTGAACCGTTGCACCCGCCAGTACATCGTGCCCCCACGTTCAACAATACCTGACAATACCTAGACGTTAAACTTCAACCTCCGTGAGGTCACCCATCTGTTAAGCTGACTCCTTTGCCGCTCTTCCTCAGAGTCATAAAGTCACGGGAACACCAGGGAAACCCTTCCCAGGCTATCTTTGTTATTGTTAGCT
>JAPMUY010005523.1:350000-355000 GCA_026901105.3 Galaxias olidus
TAAACATGGGTTGTAGTTGTTTGGAGGTTTGAAGCTGGATGTTTATTATTAGATATGTGGGGGTAACTGGTATGTTTTGATAGAGGGAGTTGGCCGCCTTTGATCCAGTGTAATTCCCCCCCCCCTCCCTCCCTCCCTCCCTCGCCCCGCCCCTCCCTCCTCCACGACTCGCCCTCCTAGCTCGGCCTGTAATCTCGACAATGGTGGATAGACAACGAGGGAACAAAGTGGCCATTACTGTATGGGGATGTATGGGGAGGGGACGGCCTGGATGTATGGTTGGCCTGCCGAACAATGAGACACTGTGGGGCTCTAAATTTAGACCCGTGCACTCGCACCCCTCCATTCACGGGGGCTAACCTGATTGTCCGTTTCCCGGCTTAATGGAGGGCCTGTTTGCGCAGAGATGCTCGGCCTGTTAAGAGCACACATCAGAGGAAGCCCCAAGGAGCTCTTAGTTTGGAAGCCCTTTAACAAAAACAATGTTCATTTTGTTTATGGCCCAGTGGCCGTTCGAGGACACTTTGTTGTGCTTCGTCGTTGATTTCTATTTGTGCGTCCCATGATAACATTTACAGCCCCATAGGGCCGTCCTAAATATGGACCAGTCAGCGTGGTAAGAAATGGCTCTTGGCCACCCTGTTGGTCGCCATGTCAACACCACCTGTCACTCAACGAAACTACAGGTAGAGCCGTTGGCTCTGCTCCAATCAAAGCAGAGTGGGGCGGGGTTTACGATGGCGCGAGAGCCAGAGACAGCCAAGTGAGAAAGTGAGCGAGGTAGAAGACGGAAATGGAGTGGAGTTTGTGGAACCAAGCAGGTTTCTGTCAGCCCCCCCCCCCCCCATCCCCTCCTCGGTCGATAAAGGCTGTGAGTTTGGAACCACAGTGTTTTTTATAGCAGTGGAAGGCTATAGTCGCCAACACTCCAGCTCCGTTAGGTCACACTTGGAGCCTGACCAAAACTTAGCCTGCCAACATTTCAGTCCTTTTCACATCGAGAAGGCAGCTTTGCTAGTTTATTATTTACCCTGCTAAGCTGTCACTGTAGGGCCACTTTGAAACACACCTTCGTGCACTCACTGACCCTGCTCTTATCAGAGGGTAGCACCTGTAGCTCCAGACGAAACTTTTACACTGGCGGCTGTGCCGCCGCAAAGTTTTTCAGTTGGTGGCAGTGGCACGAGAAATGGTGGCAGTTTTTTTGAGGTATTTTATATGAAATCAACATACTTTTTTTATGGTAATAACCATGTACATACTAATCAACAAAAATGAAAGGGCTCTTGTTTAATGTGCGTAAAAAAACACCTACATATCAAGTGGCAGCATTGCCACCATTATTTTAGTTTTAGTTGCAGTGGACAGACTTTTGGTGGCAGTCTGGCGCCCTGTGTAGAGTGACCCACTGAAGGCTGAGAATGTTCAAATGAAAAAAAAAACATGAGATCACAATTGATTAAAGGAGTCTGCTGCCAGGCTGCCATTACACATTGATCACAAGTAACATATTAACAAGGAGATGTTGACCAAAGAAAATCCAGCGAAGTGATAGCAGTGGATGTGCGGCTGGCGGTCTTTTTCGTGGTCTGGTTCACAGTTCATGTGGCAGCCTGCAAGAACCCCCCGCCCCCCACCACCACCATCATGAATGCTGTTGCGTTTGTGCACAAACGCGCCTGCGATTGGCAACTCACTCCACTGGCACACAACACAGTTTAAAGACCGGCTGGCCTGCCAGGACTCTGACACCAGCGCCTAAATGAATAAGAGAAACGGTGAAAAGTGAAAATAAGGTCTGCTCCGTGTCCTGCGGCACCGGCGCTGAAGCGTACGGATGCTCAACGTACAAACGTGCAAACGACAACTTGTAGAAGGAGTCTTAAATGGGACGCGCTCCGCCTGTTTAACGCTCGAGTCTTTAACCTCCCTACCCGACTGAAATAATGGAGGCTTTTCAGACGGGAGAAGCAAAGAGGTTGTTTTGCCTCATTCTTTTTTTTGGGGGGGGGGGGCTTTTGCTGTCTCCCTCAATCTCTCACCACTCCCTCCCTCCATCTAGCTCTCTCTTTCTCTCCATCTCCAGACGACCGGGTTGGCCTGAGGTCTCTCTGCACGTGATGCGGGAGCGACTGAGAATGATCACGAGAAGAAAAAAGGTTCACGTGCGTGTGCGGGCGGGTTTTCCTTTTCTTTTTTTGCCGTCATCACCCAAACCCCCCCCCCCCCCCCCCCCCCCCCCAACGTGTGTTCTGTCACTCTGGCTGACTGCTCGGCGCTATCGCCACGGGTGACAGCCTATCAGATGGCTTCGGTTGAGGAAAGGAGGCCAGGGAGATGACATTTACCATAGGCTTTCACCCAATCACAGCGCCAGAGTGTCACCGCAGACTGACAGCTGACATGGCATCTTCATTTCCTCTTTCTCGTCTTGTGACATTACGTTGTTCAAGTATAATACCATATGTTGTGTAGTGAAGATATGACCATATCTACTCCATATCTACTTCCCTACAAAACGTTAGAACACCACACAGCTTGATGTCTGATGCCTAAACGCAGTCCTATGTAATAATGTAATAATGTATTTAACAATTGTCTTAATGTTACTAAACTAGACTCTGCATGCCAAAACCCAAGATCAAATTTGTGCATTATTTTAGTGCTTCACGCGATATTCTTTCGCATAGCAACGCATTTTCGTCTGTGTGCTTGTTTTACAAATACAAATACATTCAATTAGTGTCTCGGACAACAACAACAACAACCACTCAAAAAAATCTTCTCCGAAAGACTTCAAGTGCTTGATGTATAATAATGTGAGGTATTTCTCTTGTGAGCCTGCTCTCCAAAAGGAGGAGAGGCTAAAGTAGCTGAGCGCCATAGAACAGAGAGGGTTGGTTACAGACAGCCACCGTTTGAACTCATTCAACTCTGCGGTTGAGCTCCTGTACAAATGAAGTTGTTATTCGTTTCTTAGGGGGCAGCACTTGTTAGCTTGCGAACAAAATTAAAAATAAATAAAGTGTGTTTACCTTGTAAGAAAATTGCAAAATGCAAAGCATGTGCTATGGATTTTGGCATGCAGAGTCTAGTTTAGTGGGGGGTGATCTAGGTCAATTTGCACCGTTGAGCATGGTTAGAATTCGCAAGGAAAAGAGTGTAACCCCGATAGGTTTCAAAGTTCTTTAGTGACAACGACCTTGCTACTGGATGAACGTCAACAAACGTCTGTGGATTTGACTCGGGGCTAGACCTGATGGAGGCCGGGATCATGACGCTGGCGTTGAGAAGCCTTTCACAGGGAGTGGGATGGGAGGTGATTAAGGATAGCCAGACGAGTGGAGAGACACAAGGTGGACTTGGAGGAGACCGTGTGTATCTCTCCCTCTCTGTATCTCTCTTTCAATCTCTCTCTCTCTCCCTCTCTCTCTCTCTCTCTCTCTCTCTCTCTCTCACTCTGTGTGGGTTCGCTCCCTCTCTTCTCTCTCCCATCAGCTCTAAGTGGTCTTTCATCAGCTCCCTGGGGAGATTGCTGGCAACCTTCTGAGTTCTCCTTTTAGAACTCTCTGTGTGTGTTTGGTGTGTGTGCATGCGCCAGCATGAGTGTGCATATGCGTAATAGATATTTGTACTAAGTGTGTGTCTGTGAGTACTCCAATTAGGCTGGCTTTAGACAGAACAAGAGAGTTGTTTGTGTGTGTGTGTGTGTGTGTGTGTGTGTGTGCGTGCGTGCGTGCGCGTACAATCATGCAGAAACTCACGTGTGCGGAGCACTTGAATTGGCGTTTGCATTTAACCATGTTGCTGCCTCAACAATGTCCCCTTTCCCCGTTCCCTTTGCACCGTAAACCAAAGTGGCAGGTCTCACCCTGGCGGTTCAGCACCAGCCTGAGGGGAAACCATGAGCACGATGCTGCACTCTGGTGCCCCCTGATTTCTGATCTGTGTGCCCGGCCCCCCCTCACTGACGCTGCCTCTTATTCCGCCCCACGGACGACACGCGACACTTTACCATAAAGCCTCTGCATTGCTCTGTGCGCGATGTTGACCCACAGCCTTGTGGAGTCCCATTTTATTTCATTTTGATTTATTATTAACTCTGTACGTTGCGCCCTGACATACTGAACACAGTGTACAGCTCTTTTTTGGAAAACCTATTTGTGAATCCCATTACTTTTGTGGTCATTTTCAGATTTTGTTTTTGTTGTGCTACACGACCCTACTCCTTGGCAATGAACTTGATTCTGATTCTAATGTTGGCTGCACAGTCGCTTATACTAAACTATTGCTTTTCTCTCTCCCGCTCCCTCTCTCTCTCTCCCTCTGCCTCTTTCTGTCTCTCTCTCTCTCTCTCTCTCTCTCTCTCTCTCTCTCTCTCTCTCTCTCTCTCTCTCTCTCTCTCCCTCTTTCTCTCTCTCTCTCTCTCTCTCTCTCTCTCTCTCTCGCTCTCTCTCTCGCTCTCTCTCTCTCCAGGTGGCTCGATGGCCCGAAAAGGAAGAGAAAGAACAGTTCATGTTCGGTGAAGAGCATGTCTGGTAAGTGCATGGCGACCCTCAGCATATCCCGTCCGGCGCCGCCCAGAACTCGGTTGTCGCTCGGTTGACGCGGCTGGGTTGTTGAACCCAGGTACTTGTTCCCCTCGTCTCCCTGAGCTTAGGCAACAGCGGACCACTTTAACGTTTCACTTCTCAGCGTCGTGGGCTCCGAGGCCACACGCTCCGTGCACGCCGACAGCTCCGAGTGTCACGCGTCGAGAGAAGAAGAACCAAAGGGAATAGAAGGAGAGAGAGAGAGAGGGGGGGGGGGGAAGAGAGAGAAGGGGAGAAAAAATGTTGGGAGGAATCCACGGGGTGTTTAGCCAGAGGTCGTAAGACATCTGTGCTTGTCATCTCGACGCTAACCGTTCGCCATGCTCGACTAGACCGCGTCCCAGCATGCCTTGGGGCCTGCCAAGGCCCGGTCACATGACTTTTGCAGGGCTGTGTTTACATTGGGGA
>JAPMUY010005523.1:360000-405360 GCA_026901105.3 Galaxias olidus
TCTCCCGCTGCCATAGGGGCACGCTTTATTAGGGCTGTCGAGCAATCCTCCCACGCCTCATTGAGGATCACTCACACACACACACACACACACACACACACACACACACACACACTGACAAACACACACACACACCTACACACACACACACTGACAAACACACACACACACTCACACACACACACACACACACTGACAAACACACACACACACTCACACACACACTGACAAACACACACACACACTCACACACACACACTCACACACACACACACACACACACACACACACTGACAGAAAGTTTTTTCTCTCTCACACACACACACACACACTCAAACACACACTGACAAACACACACACACACACACACACACACACACACACTGACAAACACACACACACACACACACACACACACACACACACTGACAAACACACACACACATACACGTCCTGACAGAGCGGATGTTTTACTTTAGCGACTCCGTCTACTTTAGCTGCGGTCTCGGTCCCTTGATCAGCATGAGCTGGCACAGGCCCAGACGAAGCAGGGGGCTCTATTAGGAGCCTGAGCCCAGAAACAGGTGACCGTGATCTGAATGCGGACGAGGTGTCACCTGAAGGGGGTCCAGGAGGATCCCAATGACAGGAGTCCTAGAGAGGGGGGGGGGTCTCCTGGCAACAGTGGGACGGCAGGTACATGCTGTTAGGAGATAAGGAGGGAACGTAGAGGAAAGGGGGTCAGGTAACGAGGGGGCAAGGAAGAGAGCACGAGCAGGGACCACCACAGCTTCTCTCTCTCTCTCTCTCTCTCTCTCTCTCTCTCTCTCTCTCTCTCTCCTTCCTCTCTTTCCTGCTCCCTCTCTCCCACCTTCTCCTCAGTCTGCTCCCCCCCTCTCTCCTCTCTTCCTGCTAGACACCGTGGCGTAGCAGAACACCAGCACACACATCCCTACAGGAGCCGCCGCCGACCCACACGCACACACACACACACAGGGGGAACAGAGAGGATTAAGAATACAACCACAGGTCGTGTGCGCCCGCAGAAGCCGCAGTCAATTTGCTTATTTAAACGGCCCTCTAACCATTACGAGGTGTGTCAGGATACTGGCACCCCAAACCCAAACATTGGATCCGGAGGGGGGGCGGGGGGGGGGTTGCAACTTCTTCGACCAGCCCAATACAGAACACAGTGGTTTTACATGATTTACCAGAGGAAGCCCTCATGTCCCGTTAAGCTTTCTATAAATCCTTTATAGTCCTTGGAGGGAATGTATAGAGTGTTTCTTCTCGCTGTTCAAATAGAGTAGGGACACATGCTTGCAGGCTTGTAACACTGCAGTATTGGACTGGAGTAAAGCTGACTTTTGTAATAAGGGAGCCAGTTAACGAGCGGGAGTCTTAAGTGTGTGTGTGTGTGTGTGTGTGTGTGGTTATGTGTGTGTGCACTGTTTGCTTATATTTGACACGCTTCCCTCTGGCCTGCAATGGCTGAATGTGTCTCTCCAGCTATGTGGTCTGGCGAGCTGGAAGCCTTTTTTTTACAAGGCCGAGGGATCAGCGGCCAGCTCCTGCAGCTGGGGTTGGAGCGTGTGTATGTGTAAGTATGGGTGTGTCTGTGTGTGTGAGTGTGAATGTGTGTGTGTGTGTGTGTGTGTGTGTGTGTGTGTGTGTGTGCATTTGTGTGTGCGGACGTGCGTTCGGAATTCCCATCAATATAGCTCATGGGTCAAACCAGGTCCTCAGCCGATATGTCCCACTGATGACTCCGAAGATCCGCGTTGAACCTGAGCGGCGCAGGAATTCAAACACGCATCCGGGACTCAGAGCTGCTCCGCCACGGCCCTCAACTCTCCCCCACTTTGTAGCACTTTTGTCTACGTCCTATTGATTCCGCACCGCGCACTATTCCCCGGGAGCGCCTGGGCATCCAGCGTTGTTATTTCAGTCAATTCAGCTGATGATCCACAGGAACACACACACCCTAGCACCGAGTCTTACGTTCAGTTGGGTTTACCATCGGGGATACTTTGGTGGTTGAGAAATGTAGAGAGGGCTCCGTGGGAACTTTATTACTTCCATACGCTTGGGTCTATGAAAGCATTTGAAATACGATGAAATAAATGCACCCGGCTACAGGAGGGAAATAAACGGCAGCAAACTAGACCCCCCCCCCCCTCTCTCTCTCTTCTGATCTGGGAGGATCTGCCTGGCCCTGTGGAGGTGTAATAGCTCAGCCGTGCTTCCTGGCTCTGTAGCCGTGGAGAGGAGAGAGAGAGACACGATCCAATTGGACGCGTCGTGAAAGGGCAGAACTAGCTCAGCAAACCGTGGGAGATCATGTTTGAGTCGTCGTTCGTCGCCACAGTCCATCGGTTCGTCAGCCGTTTAACACGGCGCTGTAAAAATGCACTGTATTTTTGGAACGGAAAGGATTTGTCCGCACATTTAGAACAGGGCTGCCAAAGGGCAACACTCCTGAATGGAAATGAAGTCACGACTATCGACCGGAATCAGATGTAGATGCAGGATTTTAGCGACCGATAAGGATCGCTAATGGCAGGGAACATAGGGGCTGTGCTTGAACGTTACGCCTGTGGCCTCGTGTTTTGAGTTCAGCGCCCGGGTGTGCATGACGTGGTCCTGTCCTCCTTTGTAACCCCGTTGTGATTGGCTCACCAGAGCTCTGAGAGTGAAGACACTGATTCTGCCGTGTGTGTCCTTTCATCTAGGACCACGAGAACACTACGACTAGAGGTGGCGTCTTATCGCGGTTTGTTTGGATGTTTTTTTTTGGGGGGGTGGGGGGGGGGTGGTATGTGATGTGGTGCTTACCAAGTGAAGCTGAGACTTTTGGCCCCCTTAACTCATGTCAAAGAGGGGAACGTGGTTCTCACCTAGTGAAAGAAAAAAAAGGCATCACGACCTCCCGCAATCAGACCCTCAGCTTGGTGCAGCGCGAGTCCCACGCATGCTGTCAAAGCTGTTATTCTGATTACTCCCAATTTTCTGTAATTGTTGGCGCTCTTGGTCATGGCGCGGGAGAATTGCTTCCGCTCGCGCTGAGTCATGCGAGCCGTCTTCGAGACACTTTTTATGAATAAAATTGTGATGCCATCGTTAAAATAATTGTGAGAGAGAGAGAGAGCGAATGAGAGAGAGAGGGAGAAGAGAGAGAGAGAATGAGAGAGAGAAGGAGAGGGAGAGCGAGAGAATGAGAAGAGAGAGAGAGAATGAGAGAGAGAGAGAGAGAGAGAAAGAGAGAGAGAGAGAGAGAGAGTGAATGAGAGAGAAGTAGAGAGAGAGCAAATGAGAGAGAGAGAATGAGAGAGCGAGAGAGAGAGGGAGAGAGAGAGCGAGAGAGAGAGTAATAGAAGCAGCAGCAGCATGTAACACTCTCAGACGTGAATACGCTGTGAGGCTATGTAGGAAATGATTGCTAGTCCTTTAATGGGTCAGCCCTAACAGAAAGTGGTTCATGCCGAGGCAAGAGATTGCTAGAGGTCGTCAGCGTTCCTCCCGAAGGTATTCGCCATATTAGAATCCCTCTTCTGTCCTGGTGGAAGATCGTTGCGTGTGCGACACCTGTATCCCTCCCTTTCTGTCTCACTAAGAATCACAAGTCTGCCATTGATTTGTTTTCCCCTCACAGCCCAAAAAACAAAGTGCATTTTCCCTTATCAAATTGTATCAATGTAGCCCATTTTCAATAAAGATAAGTGTGTGTTTTTTATTTATGTTCCATAGCCCTGAACACCTCCGTGGAAGACCAGAGTCCCGTTAACTGGTTCTGTGTTCCGTTTATTTCCTGTTCATTTATTTATCTGTTGACCCCAGGCGCAGATCTATTTTACCACATTTATATTTTATTGCTTTTGAATGCTTTATACTTGCCCTTGCTTTGACCAGTGTGGAATGTAACACCACCATTAACCTGGATGGTTCTCTCTCTCTCTGTGTGTGTGTGTGTGTGTGTGTGTGTGTGTGTGTGTGTTTGTGTGCGTGTGCGCGTGGGCGTGCGCCTGTGTGTGTGTGCGCGTGCGCGCGTGCGTGCGTGCGTGGGTGCGTGTGTGTGTGTACCCCTCCACAGCCGGAGGACATTGGCCAGTCGCCGGTAGCCCCCACGTCAAACGGCGACAAAGTGGACCTGGAAGCCTTTAGTGAGTTCACCAAGATCATCACTCCCGCCATCACCCGCGTCGTCGACTTTGCCAAAAAACTGCCCATGTTCTCGGAGGTGAGGCGCCGGTGTGACAGGGCTGAGTGTTGTACCTGTGGGTTCTTTTTATTTCATTTCTTAAAGGCAGCACGTGCTTCTTGCTTGTACATCTATCTTGTCCTAGCCTTTTTGTTGTTGTTGTTGTTTCTTTACAGTTTTTGTTTGTTTGCTATTGTTTGCTGTGTCTGCTGCGTTGAAAAATGTGCGTGTGTTTGTGTTCGTACCGGATGGTTTTAGCTCCTTTTGTCCTTCCAAATCCGAGATAAGGGCGTAGCGAACGAAACTCACGCAGTAACAAAAGAACAACAAAGAAAAACGTGTCTTTGCCCCACAGCACCGATTGATCAAATAAAGCCATGGAGAGAAGTGATGAATATTCTCTGTTTGCGCACCCGCAGCGGTAGAAATGTACGAGTTTAAGAGACATCCGCTCCTGCTAATAATACGAGTGATATGTACTTACATCCTGTTGGCATACATCACCGCCATGACAGTCTCCAGGCTGGGACCCGACGTTCAGATGATTCATGTTCTTGTTGCAGATTTGGATGGATGTCGTCTCGTTGTGTGTTTGTAACAGATTCTAAAATCCTTTCTCTCTGTCTCTCTCTCTCTCGCTCTCTCTGTCTCTCTCTGTTTTTGTGTCCGTTTGGCTCGCCCTCCTCTGTCTCTCCACCCTGTCGTACCTCTCTTTCTCTGCTCTTCCTCTTCCTCTGCTTTTCCTCCTCCCACCCTCCTCCGGTTTCTCCCGTGCTCCTCGATACGGCTCCTGGCTGCCTTATGGAAACGGATCGTTCCCTCTTGCTCTGTGGACACGATTCACGAGTCTCAAATGTGCTCATGTAATTGGGGTGCCTCTCCCCCCCCCCCCCCCCCTCTCCCTCCCCCCCCCCCTTAGCTGCCTTGCGAGGACCAGATCATCCTACTGAAAGGCTGCTGTATGGAGATCATGTCCCTGCGCGCCGCCGTGCGCTACGACCCCGGGAGCGAGACGCTGACGCTGAGCGGTGAGATGGCGGTGAAGCGGGAGCAGCTCAGGAACGGCGGGCTGGGCGTGGTGTCGGACGCCATCTTTGATTTGGGCAAGAGCCTGGCCCAGTTCAACCTGGACGACTCGGAGGTGGCCCTGCTGCAAGCCGTGCTGCTCATGAGTTCAGGTAAAGGTGGGTGGTGGGGGGAGGTCAAAGGTCACCGCCAGAAGGTTCGCCGAATGGTGGTTTTGTCGACGAGGAACCGCGCTGAGAATAAACTAGGCTTGGGTTTTGATCACAGGGAAGTTTAATATAGCAGGTCCAGTCGGGTCTGAGGGGCTTTTAAAACGGGGGAGATCCCAGAGTCAGGTGGCTCACGTGACAGAGTGGTGGAGAAAGCACGCTGCAACTCTGGTCCACCAGTGACTATTTCATCCTGTCGTACGCTCCCATCCCCTTATCTTATGGCACGTCTCTCGCAGCTATCTGCCGCTCCAAAGAGGATAAGACCAGATAGGTTGTGTCCTTACGTTCCTTTATGGTCTTTGAAATCAGGCTCTTTAAAAGGTTTTACTGGCAGAGACAATTAATGGTCGTCAATATATTTTACCGTCCGTTCATTGAGTAATCCCTGCAGCACTCACACCCGCACAACACTCTATCTCTGATATCTGATGTCTTATTTCAGTAGCCCGATGGAGAGCTCGTGTTTCACACCACCCCACCTGTATCCTCTCTTGACCCCCCCCCCCTCCTCCCCCTGTATCCTCTCTCGACCCCCCCCCCCCCCCGTATCCTCTCTCCCCCTAGACCGCTCAGGCCTGACCTGCGTGGACAAGATCGAGAAGTGCCAGGAGACCTACCTGCTGGCGTTCGAGCACTACATCAACTCCCGCAAGCACAACATTCCTCACTTCTGGCCCAAGCTGCTGATGAAAGTGACCGACCTGCGCATGATCGGCGCGTGCCACGCCTCCCGCTTCCTCCACATGAAGGTGGAGTGTCCCACGGAACTCTTCCCCCCTCTCTTCCTGGAGGTGTTCGAGGACCAGGACGTTTGAGCCGCCCCCCGACAGAAGGAGGGAAGGATAGGAAGAAGGAAAAAAAAATAGGGCGCGATGGACGGAGCAGTGACTTTTTAGCGGGAGGTGTGGTGTGTGGGGGGGGGGAGTGGAGGGTCTCTCTCTTTTTTTTATGTGTGTGTGTGTGTGTGTGTGTGTGTGTGTTTCTCCAAACAGCGACAACAACGCACCAGCAGCGGAAGTCAAAAAAAAAAAAAAAAAAAAAAAAAAATAGGATTTTGTTTCACAACCTCCTCGCTCCTTCCTTCCTCCTCCTCAGCTTTTTTTTAATAAGATCTGTTTTTTTTGGGGGGGGGGGGGGGCCCTTCTGTCTGAGCACGACGTCTTATACAGTGAGAGTTGCAGCCATTTCGCCAAGGCACACACATTACCACGCAAACACACACACACACACTCTCTCAAAACAGACATTCGATATTTACTCCGTCAAGTTATACTAATGTACAAACCTCAGCTCCTCGGCGCGGCCCGCCTTCTCCAGGGCAAGACCGGGGGCCGCCCCTGCTTTGTCTGCTCCTGTGTTACAGAAACATTCAGTCGTGCTCCTCACATCTTTGCACCTGTTTTGAGATTTTGCCGCCAGCCTCCATGCTGGTCGGCTCAAGTTTCAGTGTTAAACTGACCCTGTGTCAGTGTAAAACAGTGATTCAGGGTGTACGCAAACCACCGGTAAAAATAAATAAAATAAAATAAAACACACGCTCGCGCTGATAGCGTGTGCGGTTTTTTTTTTGGGGGGGGGGGGGGGGTCTGAGCATATGCTAAAAGCATTTCTCCGTGTCGTCTAACGGCCTGATCAGAGCCCCACCCAGACCAACTTTATCTGAGCCGTTTGAAGCCCATTGGAGCAGCGACCATGTTTCTGTACCCGGTGCTATATTTATAACAAGCCTACTCCAGTGTATGAATTGTGGGTCTACCTTGTACAACTGCAGACCATAGCTTCGTATCTACCTTCAGTTCTGTCATTGGGACCGGTTCCTGTGACACACACACACACACACACACACACACATCACACATAGATAATTATACAGTGGGCAGACCTGCCTTGTCATTGCCTCTGCTGCCGGTGCCAACGGTAGAACCTTTCGTGAATGACAATTGAGCCCTTCTCTGTCTAAGGAGAGCAGCCTCGGCCAAGGAAAGACGCAGGAGAGGAGAGGAGAGGAGAGGAGTGGCAACGGGGGCCCCTAACAGGATTTCACTAAGGGTAGGCAGGACAGGGACAGAGAGAGAGAGAGAGAGAGAGAGAGAGAGAGAGAGAGAGAGAGAGAGAGAGAGAGAGAGAGAGAGAGAGAGAGAGAGAGAGAGAGAGAGAGAGAGAGAGAGAGAGAGAGAGAGAGAGAGAGAGAGAGAGAGAGAGAGAGAGAGAGAGAGAGAGAGAGAGAGAGAGAGAGAGAGAGAGAGAGAGAGAGAGAGAGAGAGAGAGAGAGAGAGAGAGAGAGAGAGAGAGAGAGAGAGAGAGAGAGAGAGAGAGAGAGAGAGAGAGAGAGAGAGAGAGAGAGATTGGATAGCTGGCGCCCAGATTGAGTGCCAGGAGAGTGAACAGATTATACAGAGACCTCCACACACAACCTCCAGAGAGGGCTAGAATAGCAATGAGAGCAGGAACAAGGCATAGAAGCTAAACGTACAAACACACACACACACACCTTCACCTCAGAAAACTCGATTGCCTCATTTACTGTATGCACTGCGGTGCTGTAGCCCTGACTTAAAGGGTTTTTTTTTTTTTTTGTGAGTCCAGTCTTCATTTGGACTCTGCTCAGTGTGGCCCTTCCTGGCTTCCGTACACAGTCGCCTTTTACTGTGGGCATCACTAAGAGCAGGCGAAAGGCCAAGATGGCTGCCATTTACCTCAAAATGGGCACACCCCAGGCTGGGGCACTGCCCCTGTGCCGACAGGCTCTACCTCACCTCTCTGGACACAGGGCAGCTGACCTCAGCCTCCTCCTACACACACATTATGCGCACACACACCACACACCACACTCACAGACACACACACACACACACACCAATCACTCGTATCGCAAACATGCACATACAGTCACTTGGGCATGTGAAGCATAGCATACCACAAGTGCATAATAATGCATGGATGCACACTTATAGGCATATGTACAACAAAGAAAAGCTGACCTCACACCCAAACATATACACACACACACACACACAGCCACAGAGAAATTTCCTCAGTTTGATTACTCAGTCAAAAGAAAATACCACTGAAGACAGGAGGGCCGGCCATTCCACTGAGGAGATATCACAGACTTTTTTTTTAATAGGGGATGGTCGTAACAATTTCTTTGGGTTTTCCCTTTTTTTTTGTTATGTGGGACCAAGTGTCATTTTATTATTTTTTTTTTTGTTTGTTTTTGTGGAATTTGGAGTCCCTTCGTTTCTGTCCAAGCAGACGCTAAATCATTCATCGGAGGATGGCGGACAAACAGCCCAGCTTCCGCCAACTCCTGACGAGTAGCTGGAGGAGCGAGAGCCAATAGCAAAAGCCCAGATGGCCAGGTCCAAACTGTGGGGATTTACTCGCGTTGTGTTTGAAAAAAAGAAAACGATAAAGACAACCTTTTTTTATCTATGGCCAAGCCGTACTGTGTGAAAATGGTTGACGCGACAGGAGGGGTCCTTGTGCATGTGGAGGGAATGGAAGGGGAACACTCGTAACACCTCGCTGCCCCGACCCGACAATGGTCGCCGAGGAAGGAGAGAACTGGAACACGACATCACTCATACCTCAGAGGAGAGCCAACTGGAGCTAAAACAACAACAACATCAACATCAACATCAACAACAACAACAACAACCAGCTGCCCCTCATCACCACATCACCTCAACCACAATCACCCTGCCTCATGGGACAAGCCCCTCTCTCCCCTTCGTCCTCGACTACCCCCCCCCCCCCCCCCCCCGTCCACTCCCACCCCTCCACCTTGACCGTGGCTTTGGAGCCTAGCTCGGAGCCGCACCCCTCCAAACCCATCACCTCCATCGGGACCCCCAGCCAGGCTTGTGGGGGTTTTTTGCACTACTGCAGCAGTCTCAGTGCCCTCCTCCTCCACTCCCTCCCCTCCACCTGTCAACGACCACGGTCCTCCTACCCAATGGGTTTGGCTGTGCAGCGTTTAGGCCTGAAGAACCCTGGCCTGCTTTCTGGGGGCAGAAGACTCCCCCTTAGCGTGACACCACCTGCCAGTATTAAACCCACACTACCCGCCTTCACACTCACCCTTCGGTCGCGTGTGTGTGTGAGTGTGTGTGTGACAGCGGAGGAAGAGGGCAAGGGGTTCTGAGAGAACCCCCATCGTTGGTCACTTGCTTCCTAAATTACGTAGCCCCCCCCCCACCCCCACCCCACCCCCTCCTTCCCACATGCCATTTCAAGCTTAGCTCCCAATGTCCCCCATATTTTCCCTGGGGAAGGCGCTGAAATGGCCTAGAAATATAGACACCAAAATGGAATCCGGGCCTCTCCCTTGTGAGACATGGCTGGCCATAGCTGCACCTCGTGTGGCGTCACCGGAACGAATGTGAACAGCAAAACAAAGCAGCAGTGGGAAAGAGAGATGAGAGAGAGAGAGAGAGAGAGAGAGAGAGAGAGAGAGAGAGAAATGAAGAAGGAAAGAAAGTAAGGAGAACAGAGAGGAGGTACGGGCTCTGCTACTCGGCCATCTTCTCATGTTCGTGGGCAAGCGAGGGGGGATGGGGGACGAGGCCTCCGTGTTTCTCAGGCTGTGTTACAAACTCGAAGGAGAGAGACAGCGTTTTATCAGGTAGTCTCTCCTCGGTGACCCCCAGCATTGTAACACGGGTCCGCCACCCCGTACCCCCTCTACCCCCCCTCCTCCTGTCCATACTCCACCCTCCAAAAAAAAACAGAAACGACGGCCTCGGGAGTCAAGCCACGATAAAATGAACAGATCTGATATCCAACGGGAATTCGACCGTCTTTAAAAAATACATGTACGTGGCAGAGAAGAAAGGTCCTATGTTAGCGATGTCATGGTTCTGGAGAGCTAAGCGGATAATGTGTTTGTGACTGTATGGGTGGGAATGCTGCTTTACCTTCAGAGTCTGTTTTTCATTGTGAGAGAAAAAAAACAAGAGATGATATATAAAATGATTATAAACCCAGAAAAGAAAATGTAAAAAAATAATAATACAAAAAAAAGACTCCTGAACAAATGGCTTCGGAGATTAAACTGACTTTTTTTTCATATTTTATTTTATTTTTTGTCTGTTTTTGGCGCTTAAACTGCTCTGTGTAAAAGATACAAAAGATCAGCCATAGGCACTTTTTGACCATGCGTGCAGTGTAACGTGTTTCACTTATTTTTCACGTCACGTATTCATTAAGTTGATAAGCCAACTGCTCTGTTGTCAGTGTATCTGTCTGATTGTCCGTCCCTTTTCTCAAGAGGAATTTACAAGCAACAAAACAGGAATATTTTCTTTTTTATATATTTGTTTCCTTTTTTTATGAAAAAAAGACTATAACAACACAAACAGAAAATATATATTGCAACAGCAACTGAAAATACAACAGAGAAAAAAAAACTGAAACACAATCTTCTCATACCTCACGGAACACAGACGAACTTGGGAGGAGTCATGACCTGCAGGCACATGTGGAATTGCATAATATGTGTGTATATATGTAAATACTGTATATATGTATACATATACACACACATATGTATATATTTAAAATGTACTTGTGCTGTTGGCGAGTTTGCCTCGTAATAGCTACAAAAAGACCTTGCCCTTAACCTTTGGTGCTCTCTTACCTATACAGTTGGTTATATGAGGATCGTGGATGCAGTATAGAACCACCAAGGGAAAGTCAGGCATCGTCCAGATACTTCTAAACGTGGTGGCCATTGGCCACTGTGAGGTGCGTCCACGCCAAAACGGTCACGTCTAAATGTGAAGAACAGCCCGGAGTGTGAGGGAGGTCTTTTGTAGAGGCAGTGTGCTTTAGGGTATTGAATGTAGCTGACGGGATGGGGCTGGACCTGAGTCCTGCACCCTCAACCTCACTTCCGCTCACCAGCAGAATGGACGGTGGATTCACATAGACGATACACAACCAACAAAACTTAGGTGCAATTCTGTGTTTTTGCTCAATTTTTTTTTTTATAATTATTATTTTTTGTTCTCTGTTTTATTTCTGTTCTGTTTTTGGGCAATAACCAAGGATGTAAATACAAGAAGAAAATAATTAACAATGAAACCAGTTTATGTTAAACCATATGCAACAAGAGTGCAGCACTTATCTACACTATCCCTGCATCTGAAAGAAAACACTTTTTTTTTTTTCTTCATACATCTGTTTGTGCTTGTGTGTATACACTTTCACACGCACATGTGAATCCATAATAAGTGCCCCCTGACTTCTGCTATATGACCCTGTGCCTCCTTTGATTATTTTCATGGAAACAACCACCCCACACCCCCCCTTATTCCTCAGCCACAACAAACTACACACTCGATATGAATAAGTGTTGATATGTGTGTTCATCTGTTTTATTTGATGATGCTTCATTGGACTAGCTGTATGCAGGTAGTGGGAGCAACCACCATGGCCAAAGGTTTGGGAGCTTTTGCGGGGGTTGGGGTTGGGGAGGGTATTCATTGGCAAGGGGTCAGTGATATAAAATGTTTTTTTGGCCTTTGGAAATTGGAAACCTTATCTCGCTTTGGCCGTTGCTGCAACTACCTCCATCTTAGTTTCATGAGTCACCGAGAAGCCCCTCCATATTTTCCCCTTGCAGTTTTCAAATGGTTTACTAGAAGAAGAAAAAAAAAATCACACACTGGTGGGAGATTGTCTGTGATGCATGTTTTTTTATTAGCTTTTTTTTTACCCCATGCCAAAGTATGTAAACATGAAAGTAACAAGATGTCTTTGCAGTTTCCTACCGACGAGTGTGCTCATTTTGAGAACGAGCCACTCCAACAGTCATGCTACGATGTAAAAATAAAATCACAAGGTAGTCTGGTTACCCCCTTTTCAACCCACTCCAACTCATGGAGACCAGTGGTCCTAGTTTGACCTCAATGCAAAGACCCCTTGCTACTCTTTGTGGGCTAAAGTAAAAAAAAAAGTTGTTTTAATACTTCCATCCACAAACATGTTATGCCAAACAATCAGGTATTTGGATGACACCTATTGGGTTTTGGTCGTCAATATGGTGCATCTCCCAAAATGTTCAACTGGGCGCACATTAATGCCCACTAATTCTCAGTCTACTGAAATGGAAATTGGCTCTATCCCAGCACACCGGCTGGTGTCTGTGGTCCGTGGATACCACTCTCTGAGATGAGAGATTCTAAAATCACAGAAGTAGGGGGAGGTGCATGGGGGGGGGGGGTATATTGAAGATAAGAGGGCACAAGTAACGAGCTATGCTGTTGTTTGTAAACTGCTCTGCGAGTGGTTGGGTGAGTGTGTGTGTGATCATTCGGGTGTTTGGGTGCGATAGGTGTGCTTTCGATGGAACGCTCTCATGGCTTAGTGCTTTTCCACAAATATCACTCCAGCTCAATGGGCCCACCACACCTGATCGTGAAATTGTATCACTCTTAGAGAAACATAACAAAAACAATGCTTGCCTAGCTGAGCTTTAAATGATTCAAATCCGCGGCCAAATGAATGTATCCCCCGACCTTATGGTGCTCAGTCGGCAAGAGACATACGTCACCGAGACTTTTGCGCAAAAGTGCGTAATGGCAGGACCACCTTTGACCTCTTCTAAAGAGGTGAAAGGGAACACGCCGGCAGGCGCTGGCCCGAGTTGCAATAGCAAGCCGATGCACTATACAAGAATTGAACTAAAGTCCCCTCCACGAAATCTACAGCTTTATGGCGCTTGACATGAAAAGCCCCAATTAGAAAAGCACTTTCAGCTGCTCCAATCCAGCCTAGCTGGAGAGTAATAGGACATGATGATTGTGAGTAAAATTAAAATATACTGATTGCACACTGCAAGGGCTAGATGGCTGTTGCAACATTTAACTGTTACTTTGAATTAGTTGAACCATTACACAGTTAGACTTCAACCCTGCAGCGGCTGTGGTCGATTTAATGTTTTTTTTATATTTTAATTCGTTTTTTATAAAGTGCAATATGTAGATGAATGGTACTGTAGTTTTACTGGTCTTGCTAGACTTGATCAGGCAATTCAGATGTGTGGAAATATGAATTTGCATGCCTTTTTTAACATGTCCATGAGAGCTTCACATCACACACAAGCGCACGGAAACCCAATCTACCCTAAAGGAGCACACACACAAACGCACACACATGTAACACACATCTGTGTGACTGGGTCTAAGAAAGCTATTGAAGATTCTCTCAGGTAAAAGAAAAAAATTTCTAATAAATGATGATTAACCTTAGATGAACCACCATTTGTTAGCTCATCTTTTTTGTCCCCGTTGATGGAGAATGTGTGATGGTGTTCTGTCCTTTTGATTTTTTTTGTCATCTTCCATGTGTTGTCGACCAAGTGACCGGCGGAAAGAAAATCAGGTTGTGGGGTGCATTAGGTCGTTATGGAAACGAGTGCCCATGGGAATACGTTTGGCAGTGCACACCGTAAAAAAAAACACAAACACACAACGTTTCTTTCATTGAAAAGGCAGAGAGTTTTGCCCATTATTCACAAAAGCCTTGCTTCAACTTATGAAGTGACATATACAGTACGTAGGCCCCAAATCACATCTGGCTGCTTGACAGCCCAAACATTTTACTGTGTACAATATGCATTTCAACCATGACATATTGAGAATACACTTTCCTCCCCCACGTAACAGCGAAAATGCCAGCGACGAGTCACACGCCCAAACTCCCTCCCTCCATTCCACTTTCCCTTCCCAGAGTCCAAGCTGTGTGATGGGCAACGTGCATGGTCACCCATCAAACATGCCACCAGTACCCACGGCAGAAAAACAAAACAAAAAAACAACAGCCTTTTCTCCCATCTGTTACCACAGACCTAGTCTACTTTGGTGTGCTTACTTCTTGTCTAATACTTTGTGATGTAATGAGCTGCTGATACTGGCTGAAAACGTGCCTCTGTATGCGTGTGCATGTGAGCAGTCTTACTTCTATGAGAGCCACGCGCGTTCTTTTGTGTGTGTGTGTGTGTGTGTGTGTGTGTGTGTGTCGTGGAAGCTTGTCTCGTTGTCGCCGTGGGGACGAATCAGCTTTGTTCACCCCCACCTCCCGCCACACCACTCCCCCGCCCCACCCTCGGATAAGATCTCCAAAAGCATCTTTTGAGGCCGCACCACAAGATCGGGGCTCTGTGTAACAGAACCCTGCCGTTGAATTGCTACTATTTACCCTTGAAGAATGTAGTGGGTGATGTGTTCAGAAGGCCGGCGAGGAGGGGGGCCTGAGGAACTGTTCGGGGGGCCCATATGTCAGGTTGAACCCAAAGGGTGTTTTGGGGGGGTCATGCTTTAAAGGAGGCGGGGAATGGCTTTCAGCTTGCAAATGAAAACCAGACGGTAGATGGCGTTATGTACGGATTCTCTTTGTTTTCCTCTCTTTTTCTCTTCTTTGCAGATTGATGTGAAATCGCAGCCTTACTGATCGGATTTTGTATTGCTCCCATGTGGCAGAGTAACACAGTGTTCTGTATGTACAGGTAGATGATTCATGTGGACATTCATTCGCTTGCTTCGACTAAAAGCAGGTGACGTAATTGAATCCTTGGGAAAATAGGAAAAATGGCTCCCAGTTCAGGTTTCCCGAAGTTGTAGCGTTACTGTTTGCACACGATAGAAATGGGCAAATCCAAGTATGTTTGTGCTTATGTGTCCTGTGAAGCCAAAACAAGGATGTAAGGGTGCATTTGAATTGATTGTTGAATCAAATTCGATTGATATGTCAGAAATCCGTCTTAGACTTGTGATAAAACGTGCTTATTGCGTAAAGGGGGAATCATTTGAAACAGTGAATTATGTGGGCTTGAATCGGTGCATTTGTGTAGCTTTTTACGTGCATGTAGCTCTTGTATTGTGTGGTACTTGGACTGTTATGTAATGACTGTTAAATGTTGTTTTGTTAGCCCCCCCCCCCCCCTCCCCCTCTGTGCTATGATGGGTGGGTGAGCAGAGGTATACGACAGAGCAAACTAGCAGGTGTGTTGGTCATTGAGCAGCTCCATGTGGTATCCGGAGCCCTATGCATCTGCACTACGGCGAGCCCTTTATCTCAGGCATGGTAGCTGTGAACCTGGGTGCACGAAGACCAATGAATGACTCTTGAAGAGGACATAAATGTCGTCGTGTTGCCTACTATGTCGAACGTTGGCAAAGAGAGAGTAGGTTTAAGAAGATGAGCTGGTTTGAATGGCTCATCTGTTGGCTTTCCGTGGCTTAGACTACCTACATGTGTGCTATGTCAAATGAGATTTATAATCCTTGAGATATTTTTGTACAAGGGTGGGGAACGATTTGCCTAGACAGCAAAGAATGTAAACAAATGAACTAATCTAGTAGAACATTTTTGCAGTTGGTTTGTGGGAAATATTTTTGATGACTATTCAAGGAAAGGGCAGCATAAACGTATTATACTTAGTGTACAAAATACTGTACATAATATATATGCAATATTTGTCAAATTGAAAACGGGTTGGAATGGGTCAGAACTGCTCAGGTTTTGAATATTGGGCCTCAAAGGGTGCTTGTCCTCGACCCCTCCCCCCATCCCTCCTGTGCTCTCTCTCTGGCAGTTACCACGTCAACGCTTTTGTCAGGACCCCCGCCTCACGCCATATCCCATCCACGGCTTCCATGGCACATATGTAAGCCCCCCACCCCACGCCCCAGCACACACACACACACACACACACACACACACACACACACACAGAGTGGATTTAAAATCAGGTGAGGGGGAACGTTTTGCTTCTCTGTGCTCTCAGCCTAGCCAGGAGGGTTCAGATGCATGATGACCTGTCCCTCTGTTCCAGTTGAATTTAAGACTCGACAGAGCACTATGACATCAGCAAACTCCATCCTATAATAACCCTGTTTGATGCAGTTCGATAGTTCTGGAAGATCCGTTTCAGGGTGTCAAACTGCCTCTTTCTCTAAGCTCTGGGGGGGGGGGGGGGGGGTCTGGTGTTGTACAGATATGATGTCTTTATGTCACCGTCTTTGATCACCTTTTTGCAATCCACTGTCCTTTTGAGAGACTTCCTGTGCCAATGATTTCTCAGAGGGTTTTGACTGTGTGTTTTAATACGACACCCTGTTCAAAATGGTTTGGTTTATTTCACCATATTTGACCAATGGAAACACGCTGATGAGAACCTCGATGTCTAAAGGGTGGAGTCTGTTTTCTCTCGAGTCATTTCTTTGGACCACTTGTTGTTTGTACTGGGTCTATCTATTTCTCTGTTATCTTTCTCTGATATTCTCAAGGATTTTGCTCCAACAGACCATTTTACAACTTCTCAGTGTATGACATGGTTCTGGAAACAATACTTCAAACAATCCTTTAAGCCAGCAGTACATCGAAATATGTCAAAACAAATGCAAAGCTATACACTACTATTACCAGTACTACTATAACTTCTACTACTACTCTTCAATACTTGGGGAATTCTGACTTTTTTGTATCACTCCTCTATCCGAGTTCCTTGTGTCACTGTGATCGCGGAGGCTGCAGGGGGGGGGGGGGGGGGGGGGGGATCGTGACGAGGGCGGGTGCTTCACAGACACTCAGGGGTCACAAACCTCTCTCAAGGTCAGAGGTCAAAAGGCGGGTGCACACGACGAGACTGATGGGTGCTCCATAGCTCATAGTGTTATACCTTGGGTTTCCCCTTTGGGGGTTGGGTCTGCTGTGACACCCTAGCCAGGGAGGGGGGGGGGGGCGGTCTAAGAGAGGGGAGGAGAGGGAAGGAGTGAGAGAGGGGGGGTGGGGGGGGTGGGGGTAAGGGGTTATAGTGGAGGGTTCTGCAGAGACGTAGCAGCCAAATAAAACGGCACGTAGAGCCTTCCCTCTGCGTTGACACGACTGAGCCTGTTTGATTGCAGTGTGCAAGACCCCCAGTGTGGATGACCCCCAGTGTGGATGACCCCCAGTGTGCAAGACCCCCAGTGTGGATGACGACCAGGCCGTGGTCTTCATTTGGGGCCTGGCGGTGGGCAGAGGGCAACGCTAAGACGCTGGCAGAGAAACATGTGGCCTTGCACTGCATCTAGAGTAGAGAGATCCGTTTCTCTGTCTATCTGTCAGTCTATCTTTCTGTTTATCTCGCTCTTAGATGCAGTCAACTGTCACACGAAAACAAAGTGACACGCAACGGAACAGTATTCAGGATCCATTCACACAAAGCACAGGGACAAATAGTAGGCATCAACATATAGACAGGCTGCAGGAAAAACTCTGGGCAAAATATATTTACTCACATACACACACACACACTCTCTCTCTCTTTCACAGACATAGACACACACACACACACACACACACACAAAAGAAACCTCCGAATATCTACTGTGATCTCTTTCACCACCCACCTTCATCACACCCACCACCACCACCCAAAATTTGACCCCTGAACCTTGACCTCTCAACTTGAACCACCTTTTTTCCTGGACCTGTAACCTCTCACCCCAGTCTTATGTCCTGTCCCAGTATCTGCCCCCCCCCCCCTTTCTATTCCTCCAATAAGCGTCCAGTGGGTGGTGTGATGTCAGGTTTCATTGGTGGGCCACTCGTGACAGGTCCAGACAATCAGCGTGTTTGTAAATGTCAAAAAGTGTGATTTTCAGATCTTTGTTTATGGTCAGGATTTTAAAGGAAGATATTTTTATGGTAATTGTTGCTGGTCTATTTTACTATATATTTATGTAATAAATATGTGACTAAATTTACATCGCGCAAGGCTCTCTGGTTTGGTTATTGTCTCCCTCCCCCCCACCCCCACCCCCACCCCCACACTCTACATTGTGTCCCGTTGATTTCTCACGCGCACGTCGACAGCGGACCACTGTGATCGAATGCATAGGAGGTGGGCTGGAGGAATGGAGGGAGCTTAGGCTATGTCTGCTTCGCCAAGACGCGTCGCTGCAGTGCTGTTATGTTCCATAGCCCGGCGAGATAGGAAGACAGAGAAGGACACTACCGGGATGGTCGCATGTTACGTTGAGTATCTCACGAGAACCCATTGCTATCAACAAGGACCAAGAAACACCCAACACCTCATGTCCCAATACTCCATAGCCGGATGTTCCAAACACTGACCTGACGGATTCTCTCCATATATGTATTCAAATTGAAAAGGCTTTGTCAGACAACCTATCTTATTATGGTCTGTGCCAACCCACTTTTCTATAAATCAAAACTACCATTTTAATATAAAGCATCGTAAAACGTATCCCCACAGTTTCACATGCACGTGGGAATTGCTTACATAAAATCATGCACGTTGGACGTCTTCTCAGCTTAGTTTACCGTCACAGTGAGCCGAGTAATGGAAATGCAGAAAGCTTAAATAGCACTAAAAGATGAGTGAAAAGAGACTGTCCCATAACTTTTATGTTAGGGAAGGGCGGCTGTGTGTGCATTAATAGGCCTTGTATTTCATCGTCCATAATTTATTGCATAATGAAATGAAATGTCTTCCTAATAGATAGTTTTAGTGCTCAGATGTTTACAAGTGTATGAACATGGATAGGTAGATACAGACACTACGATATGGGATGTAAATCCTAGGGGGTTTACGATCAAGCCATATCTCAACTCGACCGTTTTACATTGTATTCCGAAACGTGAACAAACCAGTCAATAGGTTGTCCAGGACAACTCCCAGGGGTCACGGGGTCGCTAACGTGAAGACGCGATGAGACTGAGAGCGCATAACCCCTTTGGTGGCCGAAAGGCTGCATTACCAAAACCCCAGTTCTGAAAGAATAATTAGGCTACATACACAAGAAAATAGTATGGGAAATTTAGAAAGACTCAAAAATGTTTTTTCTTTTTTTTTTAAGGAAATTACCGATGATCAAAATGTGATTTAAGATACACAAAGCACCGGTTATGCGGAGAATTCTCTTGTGTTTGTTTATCCTTCCACCTCGATGTAAGTGGCTACTGTGCACGGATGTATTTTCTACCTGTAGTGAATGGACGTGAATGAGTCACGCAATGACAGAAGTCCCTCAATAAGGCTCCTGTCTGAGCTGTAGCAAGGAGGGTCTATATTGTATGAAGTCTGACATGTGGGTGGAAGCTGTTGTGGGGGCTGTGATCTCACAAAGGCAGCTTTCCAACCGACCAATCCCTCCCTTTCTCTTTGGACCCTAGCCCTGCCCCCCTCCCATCCACCTCCTCTCTTCTCTTGCTCCTTTTTTTTCGATCCCTCCATACCCGGTGGTAGCAGGAATTTTCCACTCAGCAGCAGGCAAACATTGCTGCCAGCTGTGCTGTCAATTAAAGTATGTGCTTGTGTGTGTGCCTATACCGTCTCCTATCCTCCACTCCTTTAAAAACACCTCCCATACACTTGATTTCTTTCTCCTAATACATAGTAATCAGGTCTGTTTTTTTTTTGTTTATGACAGAATCGTGTACACACTCAAATAAACTAAACTATGTTTGCCCAATTGTTGCTTTTGGGTGGACAGCGGCAGCAATTTCTTTGAACTTTTGACTTCTTCTTCCTAACTTATTTCGCTTCCTTGCATGTCTTACGGTCCTCTGGGAAAGCAAAAGCACACAGGAAGAACACATACCATTCCATGCCCTTCGTGCAAATGAGCATGTAGGGATGGTTTCCCATGGAACACCCGGCTTTATACACTAAAGCCCACTACAGTGACTCAGAAAAGGGGGATGGAGAAGGGGAGGAGGGGTTTGGTGCTGCGGGCTGTCAATCTCGCTCGTTCCCCACATTGCTTGTAAACGAGCCTGGGTGGATTGACTCAGGCAGTCCTTCGCTCCCTCACTGTAGCACATTCTGTTCTTAAACGATCTATTGAAAACTATCCCCCTGCTCTCTCTCTCTCTCTCTCTCTCTCTCTCTCTCTCTCTCTCTCTCTCTCTCTCTCTCTCTCTCTCTCTCTCTCTCTCTCTCTCTCTCTCTCTCGTTCTTTTTCTGACACAGGCGCAACCGTTTCTCCCGACCTTGCACGCTTATAAAACACCCACATGTAGCCTATGTTCAGTGCGTTTTGCACGCATTAAAAAAGAATGTGTTAAATAAGTGTCTCTTTTCCTGTACTGCCTTCTGTCCTCAGCTGAACAACAGATGTTCAGGTGAGGACAGCGAAGTCAAAGCAGCCCCTCCCCCTCCCTAACCATGAGCCATTCCTTTTCCATACAGTCTGGAGTCATGAAGCCCATACCCCTCCGGGTAGAGCAGAAAGGGGATTGGTGGAGGATTACAACAATCATTGGATCAGGCCTAAGCAGTGTGTTCCTACTGGAGACAGTTTGGAGGGAGTCGAGGGGGGAAACCAAGGGATCAGTGTATATTGGGCAGGAAAAAGAATACCTGGAAAACACAATTTCCAGACGAGCTCGGAGGAGAAGTCTGAACAACATTTGTCCGGAAACAAGCACTGGTTATCACCATGGTGAAGCATGCGGAAAAACCAACTGTATATTTCTGTTACAAAAACGTAGTACAACGAAAAAGAAAAAAAGTAAAGTTTTCTAGGAAAAAAAAAACCTGCGTGTTTTTCAATGGGTGATGGGAATAGACTCGCCGGGTGGGATGTAAGAAGATTAGCGCCAGGGGGGCCTCTGCAGGGGGTAAGCGCTCAGGGTACAGCCAACTGTATGCTACGCCTGGGTGGACAAACAGAAGAAGTGGTAAGCAGGCCCACAGGACGCTAGCAGTTCTGAGACTTGGTCATGTGGGTGCAGACGCGCCGACAGGGAGGGAAGGAGGCATGGAGGGTGTGGGAGTTATCCTGGGACAATCAGAGAGGATGCTGAGTTCGTCATGTTACATCATGGCTATGTTCTCTCCCAGTCTGTTTACATAACAGACAGTCACAAGCACATGCAGGAAGAGAGGGGAGAGACAGGAGTTTCGAGTGAGAGAGAAAACGACTATGTAAGGCTTTGATCTGTAGACTTTTCGATGTGTTCCCTTTATGAAAGGTATTAGGGGCATGTTCGAAGTCCATGCCCTGAAATCTAGACACACTGTTTTGATCTTTTTTAAGGACAAGCTCAAGGTCATCTTGTTATTCAAAACATCCTTTGAAGTAATCAATACTCAAAAGCCTTATTTATGATACAGGTTCAAAGTTTACAGAAAGACAGAATGTTCACAAATAATAAAATAAGATGTTTGTAGTTTACAGGTACTACCGTGTAGTTTACAGGTAGTTTTTTGGAAGCATGATGTTAAATGATTTTTGTCTAAAGTTTATATAGATAATTTATCACTGAAGCAAGATTCGAAAACAATAAGTGAATGAAATCCAATAATCCAGTTAGTAATGCAGGTACACGAGAGTTGGCAATGCTTTTAGCGCCATCTACTGTTACGACAACGAACTGCAAATAACGGTCATTTCCGGTTCTAGGCGGAAACGGAAAGAATACACATCTTTAAAACATTTTTTTATTGTCCGGACAAAAACAAACCTCGTCGATAATGGCAGGCATCGGGGAAGACGAGTTACAACAGCTCGAATACTTATCGTTGGTGTCGAAAGTATGTACGGAACTGGACAACCATCTGGGAATAAGCGATAAAGACCTTGGTATGCAACTTAATATTATTTGAAAACCAGTGTCTGCCTTATGCCTAGCTAAGCTAACGTACTAAACGTGTAACAAGCTAACCTAGCAGTGCCAAGTCAAGTGTAGAGTTAACTTGCTAGCAGGAAGGCTAACGTTTATAGCTAGGTAACGTGGAGTTATGATACGTAACAGAAACGTAAACAGAAAACTAATAATGATTATTATTTTACTTTTACAGCTGAATTTGTCATCAGTCTTGCAGAAAAAGAGCCTTCGTTCGACGGATTTAAATCCCTTTTACTAAAAAATGGAGCCGAGTTCACAGTGAGTTTCTTGCTAACATAATCGTACACATTACATGTTTTCTATGCTGGTCATTGGAATTTGGAATTTTTGCGCACAACTTTACAGCGTACTCTGTTTTTCCATGTTACAGGATTCTCTCATCGGCAACTTGCTCAGACTTATTCAAACAATGCGACCTCCACCGAAGTCAACGTCGAACAAATGTAAGTTGAGCCATTGCCAATGGGTTACGATCTTACGTGGACGTAGCCTAGTAGGTCTATGCGAACGAAGTGCGCTAGATTGTTCAGAAGCGGAAGATATTTCCATCAGAAGGGACCAGTGGTCTATAAAGACTTAAGAGGGGATTGTTCATTCAGTTTCTATACTACTTTACACGTTACTTGGGGGTTCTCTTCAATATAATAAATCAGTTCGTGGCTTCTTTACAAACATAGGCATCTTTTTGGTTTTATTTTTAACTGATGTCTGTTTTCTATGCTTTCATAAGCGTCTGACTCCGGGGTCAAGTATAAGAGTGAAAAAGAGAAGCTGAAGGAGATGTTTCCTGCCTTGTGCCGAGCAAACGATCCTGCCCCCAAGGTTGGTCTTGCTGGTTAGACTAATGTTGTTATATTGCTGGATACAGCATAACATTGAGAGACCTCTGATCAGAATAATCCCTGAATGTATTTCCTTGTCTTTACATTCACTTACAATCTTTATAACCTTGAAAGTACATGTTTTCCAATCATGTGTTTTATTGTTTGCATTTCCCCCAGAGCCTATTGGATGAAGATGATGTGAAAATAGCAGCTGACGCCATGAAAGAGTTGGAGATGTTCATGCCCAGTATCAGTGGACCAGACTCCAAGAGCAGCATTAGCCGGTACGTTGACAAAAGAATCGCACAGGCTCATCGCTGCCATTCCGCTCTCGGTGTGTGCCGCGTTACTCAATCATCCTGTTTTGTGTTGCACGTGACCCTTCTCCTCAGGTCGGACAGAAAGAGGCGACACAGCAGAAGCCGTAGTCGAAGCAGAGACAGAGACAGAGACAGAGACAGAGACAGAGACAGAGACAGAGACAGAGACAGGCGGAGGCGCCACCGTTCTCGCTCGAGGTCCCGGTCTCGCTCTCGCTCTCGAGACCGCCACAGAGACCGCAGTGACCGTGGTGACCGTGGCAAGAGGCGGGCGTCTCGATGGACCGAGCGCTCCCCTACTCCCCGCAAAGACCGAGACCGGGAAAGAGATCGAGGCAGGGACAAAGACAGAGACAGAGAAGTAGACTCTGACACAGAGAAAGGCTGGAAGGACAAGCACGTGGACCGTCCACCGCCAGAGGAGCCCTCTGTGGGAGACATCTACAGCGGCAAAGTCACCAGCATCATGCAGTTTGGCTGCTTCGTCCAGCTGGAGGGGCTACGGTGTGTCTGGTGTCCCGTTTCAGAATTATACACGTGAAACCGTCACCCTCTCTTTGCAAGTATTTTTAATCACGTGTCTTTAATGACCTGCAATTGGATCCTTTTTTTTTAGGAAACGGTGGGAGGGCTTGGTCCACATTTCAGAGCTGCGTCGAGAGGGCCGCGTTGCCAACGTAGCCGACGTGGTCAGCAAAGGTCAGAGGGTCAAGATCAAGGTGCTGTCCTTCACCGGCTCCAAGACGAGTCTGAGCATGAAGGTAAGACTACAAACGTTACCAAGGCAGGGCACACTGCTTCGTAGTGCTTCAGACCTTACAATACATTTCTGTCCAGTGACTGCAACCCACACGTCTCCTGAATGAAAGATCTGCATTCTCTAAGTAGTTTCCTAAAATGAATTCATGAGAGAATAAGAACATGTTCTGCAAATTCACCTCTGTGCAAATGCCATAAATGTTCCACGAAGGTACCTCATTGAATTTCTTAAGTAGCTTTTAAAAGGGGACGTTTCTGCGTATAGCTACAATTTGTACCCGTTGTCTCTTTGACAGGACGTGGACCAGGAGACCGGGGAGGACTTGAACCCCAACCGAAGGAGGAACGCCGGGCCTGACGGAGAGGAGACCACCATGAGGAACCCCGACCGGCCCGTCAGCGTCAACCTGGGCCACGCCCCCGAGGTGGACCTGCAGGACGACAGCACCGAGCGCAAGAGGCTCACCAAGATATCCGACCCCGAGAAGTGGGAGATCAAACAGGTAGCTGTGGGTCTGTCATTTGTCTTCACGAGGGACACCGTTTGTTGCAATAACAATGCAGAATGTATGAATTCCATTGTCATTTGTTCTCAGATGATTGCCGCAAACGTTCTGTCCAGAGAGGAGTTCCCCGACTTTGACGAGGAGACGGGGATCCTTCCTAAAGTGGACGATGAAGAAGGTAGGTCCTCACCGGAACAACAGTAAACACTATTCACTGCCCAGTCAGTGGCCTCGGACAGGTTACCCATTGTGTTGTGCTGCTGCTGTGTGTTGTATCCAGACGAGGACCTGGAGATTGAGCTGGTTGAAGAAGAGCCTCCCTTCCTGAGAGGCCACACCAAACAGAGTATGGACATGAGTCCCGTCAAAATCGTCAAGGTATCGCTGGCTTTCCACCTGTCCTATTTTGCTCCCATCTACTCCCTGCGTTTGCTCTCTTTTCCGATCAATTATTGACTTTTCCTTAACGGCTAACCCTTCCTCGTATTCCCTTTTCCCCGGAACCCCTCGTCGTCCTCCGTTAGAATCCAGACGGCTCCCTGTCCCAGGCAGCCATGATGCAGAGTGCTCTGTCCAAGGAGCGGAGAGAGGTGAAGCAGGCCCAGAGGGAGGCCGAGATGGACTCCATCCCCATGGGCCTCAACAAACACTGGGTCGACCCCCTCCCTGACAGTAAGGGCCTGTGGAACATATATATTTATATAGTACATTATATAGTACATCATACATTATGGATATCATATACATAATGCATATATGCATTACTGCATTCATTATGTAGTTATAAATTATTCATATTTGGAGTGTCCTGGAAAGCCCCAGCCACTGGCTGGGTCATTTATGTTTAATGAATGAATGTAATTTAATGTACTTTTATGAAAATATTGGCGTCATCTAATTCCAAGCACTGCTGTGTGCGTACATGTGAGGAACGCGGTTCGATACCATTTATTTCTCAGCCCTATCCAAGCCCCTTTAGGCCTGTCTGGGCCAGACTTCCTCTGCCGTGGCCCCAAAGGGTCAGCAGCCAGGGCTGGAGATGCTTATCTGGCTTCCTGCAGCCTCCTAGCAGGCCGGATAGAGGGGCTGTGCCCTGGTAGGACACAGTGACATGTCTGGGAGTCTGTTTCTTCCTCCTCCTGGGGGTTTGGGGTGTGTGTGTGTGTGTGTGTGGGGGGGGGGTCATGTTCCAGCCAGAAGCCCTTCCCTGGGTCAGACTCGGCATACATCTGACCCAGCGCGTCGGGGACATTGGAGCAGTCACAATAAACTCAAACTGTTGTTCTAATTAAAAACCTGCGCGTCCTCTCTGTGTTTATTTTTCCCCTCCCTCTCTCTCTCTTCCTCTGCACAGCGGACGGAAGGCAGATTGCGGCCAACATGAGAGGGATTGGCATGATGCCCAACGACATCCCCGAGTGGAAGAAGCACGCCTTCGGGGGCAACAAGGCGTCCTACGGCAAGAAGACCGCCCTCACCATCCTGGAGCAGAGGGAGAGCCTGCCCATCTACAAGCTCAAAGAGCAGCTCATCCAGGTCAGCACGGCTAGATCGCAAACCCGTCAGGATTCGTTAGATCAGCGTTGCTTATATACATGCGAAATAATGCGCTGAGAAAGTCTCTGTTGCGTCAGTAGCGTTTTGTAACGAGAGGTGGCTAACTCCGTTGCTGCTCCGCCGTAGGCCGTTCACGAGAACCAGATCCTCATCGTGATCGGAGAGACGGGCTCCGGGAAGACCACCCAGATCACCCAGTACCTGGCTGAGGCGGGCTACACCACCCGGGGGAAGATAGGCTGCACTCAGCCCCGTCGTGTGGCCGCCATGTCCGTGGCCAAGAGAGTGTCTGAGGAGTACGGCTGCTGTCTGGGACAGGAGGTGAGGGGGGCTCTCTGCGCTCTGATAGGCCACTCACAGTGTTTGGTCACGCAACTGTGAATGTACCCTCTTTATCCTTTAGGGAGTTTTAAAGGAAAATACATGTTTTTTGCTCTAATTTTTTTTTATTTCACTTTTATTAGTACTTTGGAAAAGGTTAAAGAATGCAATAAAAATACATTTGTTGTTGTAATACTTGTTTTATAATTTATTTTTGGGGAGTGATAATAGACTTTGTACTGTTTCGCTTTTGACGTGTGTGTGTGTGTGTGTGTGTGTGTGTGTGTGTGTGTGTGTCCTCCAGGTGGGCTACACCATCCGTTTCGAGGACTGCACCAGCCCGGAGACGGTGATCAAGTACATGACGGATGGCATGCTGCTGAGGGAGTGTCTGATCGACCCGGACCTGGGACAGTACGCCATCATCATGCTGGACGAGGCCCACGAGAGGACCATCCACACGGACGTGCTCTTTGGCCTGCTCAAGAAGGTACCCTGCCGGGGGATCCACAGTTCAAAGTTACTTCCCCGTGACTGACCTACGCGCTGGGTGGTTGTCACAATGTCATCCCCACTTTTATCCCTTGTAGTTCTGCAAATTATAAACAGACATGAATTTTCTTTTAATACAAATGATCACGTTTTGCAAGAAGCGCCCTAAATGTGTTGGTTTGTTGTTTGCCGTGCCTCTTTCAGACGGTGCAGAAGCGCACGGACATGAAGCTGATCGTCACCTCGGCCACGCTCGACGCCGTCAAGTTCTCCCAGTACTTCTACGAAGCGCCCATCTTCACCATCCCGGGACGAACCTACCCCGTGGAGGTGCTCTACACCAAAGAGCCCGAGACGGACTACCTGGACGCCAGCCTCATCACCGTCATGCAGATCCACCTCACCGAGCCGCCAGGTGTGTATACGGTCCCCGTTGTCTTTGTACTTCAGGAGATTTTCAACCTGTTGTCCAACTTTTTCCGCTTGTCTTTTTATCATTCATCATAGTCTAACGTGAGGCAGCAGTAGATTTCTCCAATTAATCAAAGTAATTTAACTCACCTATTATTTGTCTGAGCTATTTGATCAATATTTTCCTGTAGGCATTTACCTTTTCTTTGTTTGATATATTTTTCTATTCGTCTGGATCAGTGCTGGTGTGTGAATGGTGTCACCATTTTAACAACCGTCCCCCCCTCCTCCTCAAGGCGACGTCCTGGTGTTCCTGACGGGTCAGGAGGAGATCGACACGGCCTGTGAGATCCTGTACGACCGGATGAAGTCTCTGGGGCCGGACGTCCCTGAACTCATCATCCTCCCTGTCTACTCTGCCCTGCCCAGTGAGATGCAGACCAGGATCTTTGACCCGGCGCCACCGGGCAGCAGAAAGGTAACAGCCACATACCAAACTCTTAAAAAGGAGGATTGTGCGCAAGTTATTTGTTTGTTTACTTAATGGAAACGTATATTTTCCGATTTTAAAGTTCTGCTTGTGGCCAACGTTGGTATCTGTTTTAATAACGCCTCTTTTTATAATCCAGGTGGTCATCGCCACTAACATTGCTGAGACGTCCCTGACCATTGATGGTATCTACTATGTGGTGGACCCTGGCTTTGTCAAGCAGAAGGTGTACAACTCCAAGACTGGCATTGACCAGCTGGTTGTCACTCCCATCTCACAGGTATGTCAGTTCAAAACACTATAGTATATAAATATAGGTCCGTAACAACAACGTGCATTTCTTTTTGTGAAATCAACTTATTTCCCCCTCTCTGTCTTTCTCTAAGGCCCAGGCCAAGCAGAGGGCGGGTCGAGCCGGCAGAACGGGTCCAGGAAAGACCTACAGGCTGTACACAGAGAGAGCCTACAGAGACGAGATGCTCACCACCAACGTGCCCGAGATCCAGAGAACTAACTTGGCCAGCACCGTGCTGTCTCTCAAGGTGAGTGACCTGCCGTCTGTCACTGATGCGGTGGATTATTTTGAATATATTATTGTGGTGTCTTCTAACTTTTTCTACTTTGTTGTCCTATGAGTCAAAGCCATGGGCATCAGTGACCTTGTGGATTGTGTGGATTGTTTTTTTTTTATATATTTTTTGGGGTAAGATGAAATTTGATATATTCTCTACTGTTTGTGTTTTCCTCTAACGTTGTTGTCCTGTTCGTCTAGGCAATGGGCATCAATGACCTGCTGTCTTTCGACTTCATGGACGCCCCCCCTATGGAGACCCTGATAACGGCCATGGAGCAGCTATACACCCTGGGCTCGCTGGACGACGAAGGGCTGCTCACTAGACTGGGACGAAGGGTGAGTGCATAGACATCACAGTTGTTATCATCATCATCATCATCATCATCATCATCATCATCATGATAATAATAATAATCTGTATCACTTTTTTTGAACTGAATGACAACAGGCTTGATATCATACACACATTTGCTTGCAACTGTTTTACGTTTATATTGTTGTCAATAGATGGAAATCTAGTAATATATATTTTTCTTTCTTTGTTCAAGATGGCTGAGTTTCCTCTGGAACCCATGTTGTGTAAGATGTTGATCATGTCTGTCCACCTGGGCTGCAGTGAGGAGATGCTGACCATCGTCTCCATGCTTTCTGTACAGAACGTCTTCTACAGACCCAAGGTAAGGCACAGGAAACATTATTCTATCATAGGAAAGGTTTTGATAAGTACTGGATGAGTTGATTCGGGGTTTTCAGGCATTGGCACTATTCAAACCCGTGGCGTTGCTCAGTAGTAACCGTGTTTGTGCTCTCTGTGATGCAGGACAAACAGGCCCTGGCTGATCAGAAGAAAGCCAAGTTCCACCAGCCAGAGGGAGACCACCTCACCCTGCTGGCCGTCTACAACTCCTGGAAGAACAATAAGTTCTCCAACCCCTGGTGCTACGAGAACTTCATCCAGGCTCGCTCCCTGCGCAGGGCCCAGGACATCCGGAAACAGATGCTGGGTATCATGGACAGGTGTGACAACCCTAACAAGTAGAAGAGCCCAAATGTGGAATGTTATTGAGGTCATGTGATCAGTCTTAACACTCCATTTTTGTGTAGCATTAATTTATGATGCACTGCATTTGCTGGTTCTTATACTCATTCATACGTTTAAAAACAATCACTTGACAGGCATAAGCTGGACGTGGTGTCTTGTGGGAAGGCCACGGTGCGGGTGCAGAAAGCCATCTGCAGTGGTTTCTTCAGGAACGCAGCCAAAAAGGATCCCCAGGAGGGCTACCGTACCCTCATCGACCAGCAGGTGGTGTACATCCACCCCTCCAGCGCCCTCTTCAACCGCCAGCCCGAGTGGTGAGTCAGCGCTTTTGAACTATGGGCAATTATCTTGTGAATTGGTTTGACTTTTTAATGTTTGGACTCGTTTAAAAGCTCTTTATATGCTGATGTCCTCAAAGTCATGGGAAGACTGCGACTCTTAGCAGGCATGAATCATTGATGCTAGTAAAGATGTATTAAAAGTACATCTGTACCATCGCCCGGCCCGTGCTCTCTAGCCTAACCCGCTACCTGTCGGATCTTTTCTCTAGGGTGGTGTACCACGAGTTGGTGTTGACCACTAAGGAGTACATGAGGGAGGTGACGACCATCGATCCCCGCTGGCTGGTGGAGTTTTCGCCCGCCTTCTTCAAAGTGTCCGACCCGACGCGCCTCAGCAAGCAGAAGAAACAGCAGCGCCTGGAGCCCCTGTACAACCGCTACGAGGAGCCCAACGCCTGGAGAATTTCCCGCGCCTTCCGAAGGCGTTGAGGACCGTGAACACCTACAAGCAGAATCGTCTATCTCTTTCTTTATTACACATTGTGGTTAGGCATCGGTACACTTCTGCTAGTTGAAGAAAAAAATTACCGTAAGAGACGCCATGACTTTTTAGCTCAAATATCCCATAACATAACTGTGTATTTATCTACGGTGTTGAACTTCCATCTTCCTCCTCTCTGTCTTGTTAATGCTATTTTTTACAGTTTTGTCAAGTGCTTGTTACCAATTGTACATAATATTGAATAATTAAGCAAAAGCAGTGAATAAAAAACCCGAATTGGATTTCACCTTTAAAATAAATCCATGATTGTCTGGAAAGCAGAACCGTTTCTTACATTTGTTTCTACATGTCAAGTACTTATTCGAGAAATATTAAAAGTCTTCTGACATAACTGGCTATCGACTTCAATGAGGTATTGAAATTATGGCTACATATTGTCAGACTGTTATATTTTATCACAATTACTGATTATGTGCTTCAAAGTTGTGTTAAGCTTTCAGATAAATGCTAAACTGTACTGATATTAAATGAGTCTAACTCATGCATCGCATGTATTTAAAAATAAAATACATAAAAACCTTAATTGCATGAAGACTCAAATTACAGTATATTCATAATTAGTTTGTTCTACTCACACAGGGCATCAACATATCCAACTCTTTTATTGCAGTCTATTGAGCTATGCAGCCCCGAATATATTAGATTACTTATTTCAAATACATTTCTAACTGACTTGCAGGCTAGAGGATGCTTGTCCCTGTTGCTGATCATGGTTTTCATATCTCCGACCGTTGGAGGGCAGTAAAGGAACATAGAAGCAATGCGTTTACCATCGAAGAAGTTCCTCGTGCCGAAGTAAACAAAAATGTCTGGCTTAGAAGAAATTAATCGTCTTGAATATCTTTCGTTGGTGTCCAAAGTTTGCACTGAACTAGAAAACCACTTGGGAATCAGCGAGAAAGATCTGGGTTTGTTTCAAAACCTTATAATGATGTCACTCCATTTAATTTTGGCCTATATTGACTATAAAGTTAGTAGCGATCATAACCAATCCGGTTGCTAAGATAGCGAACTAAAGTAACGTTATGTTAACGTTGAGGCTTGTGCAATTGTGTACATCATCTGAATATCTAACTAGCTAGCAAGCTTAACAATATGTTGCAGGGCTCCAGACTGCTACAAGTTTGCCAAATTGGTGGCAAATGGCACCAAAAATCTGTCCACTGGCAGTGGCACTTTTTTTTTTTTTTAAATAATGTTGGATTATTTATTATCCTCCTTTGAACCAAAGCACCAATAAAACCGTTTACGTTGATTTCACATAAAATACAAAAAAAAGCTGTCACCAGCTTTTGTGCTACTGCCGCTAACTGAGAAACCTAATGGCAGCACTGCCACCAGTGTAAAATGTTAGTCTGGAGCCCTGGGTTGTATACTTATGTGTGTTTTTTCTCTTTTCCAGCTGAGTATGTCATTAGCCTTGCTGAAAAACACGCGACGTTTGAAGATTTTAAAGCAATTTTGCTTGAAAATGGAGCAGATTTTACTGTAAGTTAATGTTATCCTAGTATGTTAAAGCATTACAACCTTACAATTTATTTACAGTTGACGTTGTTTAATCTACATTGCCCACAGGATGTTCTTATCGGCAATTTGCTACGACTTATTCAAACTATGCGGCCATCAACATCAAAAACAGGTATGGTACCACCTCCACATTTCGGTGTTACTGTCTGTAACAGTGGTTTATTAATTGCATTGATTTCTAATGGAATGAATTACCCAATTGCCTTCATGCATGACTACAAGTGGCCAAGCCAAAGAGTGAGAAGGAAAAGCTAAGGGATGCTCTTCCAGGACTGTGTAGACCAGATGATCCAGTTTGGAGGGTAAGCTTCTCCATACAACATTTTTACGTTGACTTCTAGGCTAATCCAGGTCACACAAATGCATGACCTTTTTTTATATATATATTTTTATCCAGGCCCCTCCGAAGCAATCGGGTAAAGATGATGAGAGTGTAGCAGCAGCTGCAATGAAAGAGTTGGAGATGTTGATGCCCAGTGTCAGTGGAGCGAACTCTCAAACTGTCACAAAAGAAGAGCCGAGCAGGAGCCGAAGCAGGGACAGAGGCAACGGACGCCGGCGCTCTCGGTCACGGTCTTTGTCGCAAGAGAGGCCTCAGAAACGCAAACGAAAGCGCGCGTCCCGCTGGAGTGACCGAGCGCCAAGCCCCCGCCACGACGAGGACCGGGACAAGGACAGAGGAACTGACTTCAGGAGAGAGCCACATGTGGATAGGCCACCACCAGAAGAACCCACCGTGGGAGACATCTATGACGGCAAAATCAGCAGCATAATGCAATTTGGCTGCTTCGTGCAGCTGGAGGGACTAAGGTGTGTGTATATACCGGCTGGACTGTTGGGGATAATGCTTTGGTTGCAACAACAGAATCTCTTGAAGTTATGGAAGTTTATTTTTGTTGTGGCGCTTGCAGAAAACGCTTCGAGGGGCTGGTCCACATCTCAGAGCTGCGCAAAGAGGGACGTATTGCCAATGTCGCTGACGTTGTCACCAAAGGTCAAAAGGTGAAGGTTAAAGTGCTGTCGTTTACTGGCACCAAGGCCAGCCTTAGCATGAAGGTGAGATTTTTGACATTTCTGTTATGGGGCTGCTATGGTTCTTAACTGGAAAAACATGTCAGCTTGATAAATAATCATAATAATAATAATAATAATGATGATTAAACGATCTCTATTATCTACATTTAAATGTACTAGTGCTGTAAAACATTTTATTAATTCTTTCACCTCTACTTTGTTTTGGTACCAGGATTAAGTAATTCCTCCTTTTGAAAATAATTATAGTTGCATTTTTTGTCTTCTATTATTTTAAGGATGTGAACCAGGAGACTGGGGAAGACTTTAATCCCACCAGGAGGAGGAACCTTGGTCCCGAGGGAGGAGAGGAGAGCGCCATGAGGAACCCCGACCGCCCCACGGAACCCACTGTGGTCATCGCTGAGCTGGAGCAGGACAACCCTCTCGCACGCAAGAAGCTCCACAAGATCACCGACCTAGAGAAGTGGGAAATTAATCAGGTATTAATACTTAGAAACATGATGAACATAAATACATGCGTTATTAGGACTTAGGAAAATAGTTGTTTGTCCTGAGTCTTAGCTTTTCAAGTAAGTGGGGCTGTTTTCTTTGTGGCCATCAACATCACATCACATGTTGATTTTCCTCTTCCTCAGATGATTGCTGCTAATGTTCTCGCTAAAGAAGATTTCCCAGACTTTGATGAGGAGACAGGGATCCTCCCTAACATCGATGACGAAGACGGTAACACTTCAGTTGTTGTTACGTTGTAGTGGAGATGTGTCATATGGACTATACCAACCGATAACTATGGCTTTAAATGACTTTCAGATGAGGACCTGGAGATTGATCTGGTGGAGGATGAGCCACCGTTCTTGAGGGGACAGACCAAATACACCATGAACCTGAGTCCCGTCAAAATAGTCAAGGTAAGCCTTTGATATCACAATGCTCCTATTCCCAACTATACCCCCCTTGTGGAATGCAAAAGATCTGAATCTGGACTTGTCTTTTCGTCCTCCTACGTTAGAATCCAGACGGCTCCCTGTCCCAGGCAGCCATGATGCAGAGTGCTCTGTCCAAGGAGAGGAGAGAGGTGAAGCAGGCCATGCGGGAGGCCGAGATGGACTGCATTCCTCTGGGACTAAATAAGCACTGGATTGACCCTATGCCTGACCGTAAGAAACGAGGAAACATTTGTATAGTCTTTGATTTTTGTGCGAATAAAGATGGAGACTGCTACAGAATAGGAACACATTATTAACCGTCTATTATATTATACCGTCTGACCAAGACAAAATGAAGAAAAAAATTAAGTCTTTCCTAACCTTTTATTTAATGATCTGTTTTTAGAGACCAAAACCCTTTTGCCTTACACATTTTCCACCCAAGGCTCTGCTAAATTCTAGAATCGAATTCAAATATCCTCACCAACACACACACACAAAAGCAAACTGATGTCATTCTCGTCACCGTCCATCCCAGATACGTCCTCCGTTGTTCCCTGGTACCAGACTTCCTTCTCCTGTGTAGTATGACCCCTCTGATTTGGGGTGGCTGGAGATGTTTATCTCCGGCTGTAGGACCGATTCAAGAGTAGCTGGCGTGACCGTAAAGTGCTTCGATCGCCTGCTCCTTCCATGGCCTGAGGTTGAAAGGGAGATTACGTGAGGGGGGGAATGGCTCCTTCCCGCGTCCCATCCGCTAAGGCTGACTCACCGAAAAAGAAAGAGGATTTGGAAGTGGAATAGCGTACCCATACATTACATCATAACTGAACATTTCCTCTCCCCCCACTGCAGTTGAAGGAAGGCAGATTGCAGCTAACATGAGAGGCATTGGCTTGGGACCGGTCGATGTCCCTGCGTGGAAGAAATACGCTTTCGGTGGCAACCAAGTGTCCTATGGTAAGAGGACCGAGCTCACCATTTTGGAGCAGAGAGTGAGCCTGCCCATCTTCAAGCTTAAAGAGGAGCTTGTGCAGGTATTCATATGCATAACGTTAGATTAAAGTGTCAACATTCAATCTATGACGGTCGTTTTATTGATTCATTCTTATCCTTGTATACTTTATTTATTTACAAAGAACTTCTAAATGACACACTATTTTATATTTCACTCCAGGCTGTCCACGATAACCAAATCTTGATAGTAGTCGGAGAGACGGGCTCCGGGAAGACCACCCAGATCACCCAGTACCTGGCTGAGGCGGGCTACACCACCCGGGGGAAGATAGGCTGCACTCAGCCCCGTCGTGTGGCCGCCATGTCCGTGGCCAAGAGAGTGTCTGAGGAGTACGGCTGCTGTCTGGGACAGGAGGTATGCAGGGCTTCACACTAACCTATCTAACCTTTTACACTGGCGGCAGTGCTGCCACTACGTTTTGCAGTAAGTGGCTGTAGCACAAAAAATGGTGGTAGGATTTTTTTGAGATATTTTATATGAAATCAACGTACACTTTCTTTTAAAATGGTAATATTGGTGCTTTGGGATACGATACCGTGCGAGAGACAGAGAAAGGAATGCTGCCAGTGGGTAGTTCAAAGGAGGATAGTAAATAATCAAACAAAATCAACCAACTGTGTGATTAAAAAAGGACTTTAGGATTTGAATAATAATAATAATAATTATAAAAATTAAAACACCAACAAAAATCAAATGGCAGCGCTGCCACCAATACTTTTTTTCTATGGCAGTGGACAGGTGGCAGTCTGGAGCCCTGGTATGCAAACTTAGTTACTATAGTGCTTTATGTCTTTGGGGCTAATGACAAAAAGAAAGCTGTGCTGTGTCTTCATAACTTTCCTTTACGAATGCACATATGGCTGTACAACAATTCAACCACTGTCGACCAAGCTGTTCAACTTGCAAGCATGTCAGTATGTATTATAGGTCTTATATTTTCCTGCCCTCGTCAGTAGTTTTAATTTATCCGCCGGTTATCGTTTCTGTTTCCAGGTGGGCTACACCATCCGCTTTGAGGACTGCACCAGCACTGAGACTGTGATCAAGTACATGACCCATGGCATGCTGCAGAGAGAGTGCCTTCTGGACCCTGACATGAGTCAGTATTCTCTCATCATGTTGGACGAGGCCCACGAGAGGACCATCCACACGGACGTGCTCTTTGGCCTGCTCAAGAAGGTACCACAGGGCCGTGTTCATTACAATTAACTATACTGTAATTTAGATCAATATCCAACATTAATATCTGTAATGTTATGTAAACTTTATATAGGAAGAAACATTTCAAACATGTTACACAGTGCTGATAATGTTAAATGTATCCAAATAAAAGATGCACAATATATAATACCTTTTTATAAAACCAAATAATGAAAACATGGCAAACAGCAAACCGTATAATATAGAGAAACATTACATCAGGAAACAAAGTGTGTCCAGTATAGATTTGTTTTTGAAAGCTTCTTAAAACCACTCAATGACTGCATTCTTTTTTTTTAATATAATTAAGGGGACACAATACAATAAAATGTATTCATTTATGAATTGGTATTATTTGATTTGGACTATATTTTATGCCGCATGGGATCATTCATCCTTATGGCGAGGATCATTCGTTATACTCCATTATTGTTTGAACCACGGTAATAAATGTGATTATATCCATGCACTGTTCTGCTTCTGTCTTCAAGACGGTGCTGAAACGTAAGGACATGAAGCTAATCGTGTCCTCTGCTACCCTGGACGCCGTCAAGTTCTCCCAGTACTTCTTCGAGGCGCCCATCTTCACCATCCCGGGACGAACGTTCCCCGTGGAGGTGCTCTACTGCAAAGAGCCCGAGACGGACTACCTGGACGCCAGCCTCATCACCGTCATGCAGATCCACCTCACCGAGCCGCCAGGTATGTTTATCATAGTCGTAATCATATTATTAACAATACTAATACATTTTGTATTTAAATTCAATGGGGGCTTTGTCTAGACATGGCGACTAATTCTGTTTGTGCTGACCTTAAAGAGTTTCAGGCAGTTTCATCCTGTGATTTGAATTGTTTTCTGTTGTATATTTCTTTAAAATCAGTTTGCATTCTGTTTCCGCACCTATTAGTGAGGCCAAAGACAAGGTTTAAAATATTTAAAACATATATAACTTTTTTTGTCTTCTATCGCATTCCATTTTGCTGTCTTTTATCAGGCGACGTCCTGGTGTTCCTGACGGGTCAGGAGGAGATCGACACGGCCTGTGAGATCCTGTACGACCGGATGAAGTCTCTGGGGCCGGACGTCCCTGAACTCATCATCCTCCCTGTCTACTCTGCCCTGCCCAGTGAGATGCAGACCAGGATCTTTGACCCGGCGCCACCGGGCAGCAGGAAGGTAACAGCCTGAATAATGTTTGGTGTATTACTGGTTGTTATGATAGGCTGTGGTCTTATTTTCTCACTTTTTTTTGTTGTTGTGCTTTCCAGGTGGTCATCGCCACTAACATTGCTGAGACGTCCCTGACCATTGATGGCATCTACTATGTGGTGGACCCTGGGTTTGTCAAGCAGATCGTTTACAATTCCAAAACGGGCATTGACCAGCTGGTGGTCACCCCCATCTCACAGGTGAGTTGATGAAAACAAAATTAATCTTATTTGGGAAAAGGTACTACAATGCAAAGCTTAAATGAAAAAGTGACTCAGATAGTATAAACTACACCATTTGAGTTATTGTAAAAAAAAAAATTCTTTCTTTCTTTTTTTTCTTTCCAGGCTCAGGCCAAGCAAAGGTCGGGTCGAGCCGGTAGAACCGGCCCGGGGAAGTGTTACAGGCTGTACACAGAGAGAGCCTACAGAGACGAGATGCTCACCAGCAACGTGCCCGAGATCCAGAGAACTAACTTGGCCAGCACCGTGCTGTCTCTCAAGGTACATTAACATTGATTTATCATAACACCACTCTTATAATATTATGCTTTACTCTTTGCTAAGATCTATTTGTTTTGACAGGCTTTATATTCTTTGACTCTGTCGTGTTCTGTTTTGCTACCTTTTTTAGGCCATGGGCATCAATGACCTGCTGGCATTTGACTTTATGGACTCCCCTCCGATGGAGACGATGATAACTGCCTTGGAGCAGCTCTTCACTCTGGGAGCGTTGGACGACGAAGGGTTACTCACCAGACTGGGAAGAAGGGTGAGGAAAAAGATATGTGAAATTAGCACACAAAAAACAAAATCTGTAATTTGGGATTTTAGTTATAAGGTTGCGCTACTATTTCAGAGGAAATTAGTTCTGAGTGGGTTTCTTTGATGCTTTCCTTTATGAACCCGTGTTCTAGTTGTTCCATGTTTCTCCTTTCTTCGTGTCAGATGGCTGAGTTTCCTCTGGAGCCCATGCAGTGTAAGATGCTGATCATGTCTGTCCACCTGGGCTGCAGTGAGGAGATGCTGACCATCGTCTCCATGCTTTCTGTGCAGAACATCTTCTACAGACCCAAGGTGATTAATAACTACTACGCCATTCCAAGGACTTTTCAGACGTATTTTTATGTTATTTATGTCATTCTCATAAGCAAAAAAGCGATCCACAATAAAACCAATAAAGAACACAAACCTTTCCACACCCTGCCTTCCTCTTCAGTTACGGCTGTAAACCAGCCTGACGTTTAAGCTGGTTATCAGCCTAAGCTAGCGTGCTAGCATGTTTCTCAGTCATAATGTAGCTTCTGTCGGTAATCTCTTTGTCTTCTCTGTGCAGGACAAACAGGCTGCCGCTGACCAGAAAAAGGCCAAGTTCTTCCAGGTGGAGGGAGACCACCTCACCCTGCTGGCCGTCTACAACTCCTGGAAGAACAATAAGTTCTCCAAACCCTGGTGCTTTGAGAACTTCATCCAGGCTCGCTCCCTCAGCAGAGCCCAGGACATCCGCAAACAGATGCTAAGCATCATGGACAGGTGAGGCAATTCATTTGAAATCATTGTCACCACCGCGAGCGCATTCAAATGAGATATTTTCATATTCTCATCCAACCATTGTCGAATGTTTGTCGCTATTTCTTAGTTGGTCACGAAACGTTAGACAAAGTAAAAAACAAAAAAAATAATAATTCAAAACAAATCTTAAGATAACAACAATAACATCCCCACAGGCATAAGCTGGACGTGGTGTCTTGTGGGAAGGCCACGGTGCGGGTGCAGAAGGCCATCTGCAGTGGCTACTTCCGGAACGCGGCCAGGAAGCACCCCCAGGAGGGCTACCGTACCCTCATCGACCAGCAGGTGGTGTTCCTCCACCCTTCCAGCACGCTCTTCAACCGGCAGCCCGAGTGGTGAGTACACACTCCAGCTTCACGTGGAATCGGTCCGTGTTTGGAGCCATGTTTTCGTTGGGTCTCATTTGGACGTTAAGAAAAGGCTGTGTTTATGTACTTCAGCGCCGGCAAATATTTCAAAAGCCTGGTTTAGACAGATGAGAGCAGAAGTAAATCGTTTGAGTGTTTTTCTCCTATTCCTTGGTTCTCTCTCAGGTTGGTGTACCACGAGTTGGTGTTGACCACTAAGGAGTACATGAGGGAGGTGACGACCATCGATCCCCGCTGGCTGGTGGAGTTTTCTCCGGCTTTCTACAAAATCGCCGATCCCACCCGCCTCAGCCGGCAGAAGAAACAGCAGCGCCTGGAGCCGCTGTACAACCGCTACGAGGAGCCCAACGCCTGGAGAATCTCCCGTGCCTTCAGACGGCGTTGAGAAACCAGCAGGTACATAATGGACATACCTCCGACCACTTTGGACTGGCTGGAGAAACGCAATTTCCCCAGAGGACATTAAAGAAAATGTGTTTCTGTATTTATTTTCCTCAAGACTACTTTTCCAAGTCTAAAACTTTGCACAGGGATTTTGAGTGATGTTTTAAAGTGATGTCTGTAATACCATTGTTACAAAGACACAGAGAATCTTTGACTAGAAGCTAAATATCCGTGATCCTTGCATTTAGAAGTGTAACTATTTGATAGCACCGGAGAACATCACTGAGTATGAATGCATTGCAAATTAACTATTAAAATTCCAGTCAAATTAATTCATAAACTATAAAAACATTTCTAATTACGGTTACCAAAATAAGGAAACCTACTTGATAATAAAAGCATTATACAAAGTATCAACTCTTGTCATCCAAAAAGGACCATTCTAAATTCGTTTTTGCGTTGAGGTTATTTTATGTACGTCATTTTCTACAGTCATCACATTTCTATACTCTAATAAACATTGGTTACTCCATTGATTGATGCTTCTACTTCCACCTTTTAACTATACATTGAGGACGGGGCTTTAATTCAGTTATCAGTCATCTCCAATCGCACGGAAAGAAAAGAGGAGTCGTCATAGAGTATTAATATGGGTCTTTATTAAGCAATCTTTTTAACCACAGTCATGTGTATGGATTGTATAGGCCTCAGAAATGAGAGAAATGTAGCTCTTAAAAACTCAACAAAAAAAATAAAATCCCTAATGAGATTAAGTTAAAACAAAACAAAAAAACAATAAACACCATAGCCTTATATACAAGTGAATGGGGTGGGCATGTGCAAGAGGTGCAGGGGAAGGGGGGGCCGAGTTGGTAAGATGAAAATAGGGGGGGGGGGGGGCATGGCTGCGACAGGAAGAAGGGCTCTAAAGTCGATGGCATTAGTACATGTAGCCTTTGGAGTAGGGCTGGGGGGCCATGTTTTGGGGGGCTTGTTCGGGTGGGTAGGACATGCCCTCGTCCAGGTGGGACAGGGGCACTGTGTCCTCTTCGTTGACGTAGCGCTCAAACTCGGCCTTCAGGCTGGGCCGCTGATTGTCGGGGAAAGCCAGGGAGATGAGGGCCTCGGGCTCGCACACAAACTTGTAAACGTAGCGCTCCCCTGCCACCTGCAGACAGAAAGAGAGTATAAGACCATGGAAATGCATTTCATCCCTACTTCTGACATTTATATAGAGGAAGTATTCTGATTAACTATCTGGAAATATACAAAAAGCGACCGTAAAATGTATATTGCCAATATGATGTATAGCGAGGCATTGTCTCCTGTGAAGGCCTTTGTACCTTCTGCATAATTCCCTTCTCATAGTAGTAGCGCAGAGAGCGACTCAGCTTGTCGTAGTTCATGGCTGGACGGTTCTTTTGCATTCCCCATAGCCTGGCAACCTGAGGAGGAGAAGGACCCACAGCAGAGAGAATGGAGGGAGGGAAAGAAAGGAAGGATTGGGAAGGAGTGAAAAGAGAAAGAAGTGAGGGAAGGCAAGAAAGGAGAGAAAGGAAGGAAGGGAAGGAGAGACAGAAGAGAAGGAGGGAGGGAAGGAGAGAGAAGGAGGGAGGGAAGGAGAGAATGGTGTGGGAGGGGAAACAGAGGGGGAGAGACAGAGAGGTGGTTATCTAGCAGTTGGTTCAGCTCTAGTGAATAGAGCCTTGGCTCTTCACGAAAGAGCAGTTTACAAGCACGCTTTAAAAGGGACCAAAGAATTGAGACAGGACCACCGAGGGAGCATTTCATTGATTGAAATCTAATTGAGAAGAAATGCTTTAGATGTTACCCGGCTTGCTTTCTAAAGCCGAAATGAACGCATTATAATACACTGTCATCTAGCTGAAGACCTTTTGGCCTGCAACTCTCGTCTAGAACCACTAGGGGTCCTCGGTGTCAAAGCAAGTGCTGATCGTGGCGTTAAGACGTCCAAGAGTAGGGCGAGTCCCCACATGTGGATTCACTTCCTTTTTATGTAACCCATTACCACTTGAAGGCAACCAGAGTCCCACAATGTACGCAGTGAAATATGAGTCGATGGCTTGTTGTCATAGACGTCCCTTAAAAAATATTGTCGCGACCTCCAGATGAACTTCCAACTGACGGCCAGCCACTTGTTCTGATACCAAAAGAAAAAAGCGTCTCCCTTTTTCCAAACGAGCAGGGAGCATAAATCACCATATTTAAGGCTGTGAATGAACTTTGTGTTGACAAACATCTCAGACAGCAGGAAAAGCAGTAAAGCTTGTTTGTGAGGGGGCGGGGGGAGGGGGGGGGCGTTATTCAGAGGAGCTGTAGACTTGTGTCTCGGGACTTAGGGGACTAGTTGCACACTACCTCAGGTCACTATTTGATCTTTTGAGTGCACTCTCAACCTTAATTGCTCTTGTAAAACTCCTGCCACATTCATTTTTAATGTACAGTAAAAAGATAATGGAAACGCAGTTGGCCATCTCTGTCCATACTGGGACTGTCTAAATGGAGTTGTGTCAAAACAAGGCGCAGACTTAGAAGATCTGGAGAGAACGTGTCTACCAAAAATATTCGGGAGAGCTGTATGGGCAAGTGATTGTCGTGGGATATCTGATGATGGAGCTTGCCCTCCATTTTGTATCAATCTACTGTTACGGGCTGTGAATTATGCATGGCTTCTAATGGGGGGCTCGCCAGTAGAAGTCTACAGGGACAATGGTCACATAGACCTCTCAAACGGAGACTTTAATCCAATCCCAGCCTCGGCTTTGTTTTTTCATTTGTTCTACTTAAATTCATCATGAAGAGCAAAAACAAAAGGCCTGCACACATAACATACAGTACAGTACTGTGTACCTTTTTTTGCTTTTCATGCCGAATGTAAGTAGAACAAATGAATTATATTATTGTATATCATGTATACATCAGTGTTTGTGTCCAAGGGCATGGTGTCACCGAGGACTCGGTGTAGCATGGAACCGGACCCACCTCTTCTGGTTCGATGAGTTTGAACTCCATGCCGCGGCCGGTCCAGGCGATGAAGTGGGCGTTGCCCGGGTCGTCCAGCAGCGCCACCAGGAACTGCCAGAGCTGCAGTGAGCCACGGCGCTGGTAAGGGGTGCCCTCGCGGAACACGCCGCCCCCTTCCTGCTTCACCTCGCCTGGGGAGGAGCAAAGAGGGGCCGGTGGGTTAAGACTATAGGTTAGCTTCATGTTTCTCTGTTGTGACTGCTGTTACTACGAATACCTTTATTTAAGTGAGACACACTGCTTCTAGACTTTTTTTTGTTTTATGTGACTAAAAAGACGAGTTGTTTTAAATACTACACCTAACAAACATGTTCTGTCCTGACCTAAATGGTATGGTTATAAAGCAAGTGATAAGGATTTTTTTATTATTATTATAATTACTACATGAACAAAGAGTGAAAGATTTGTTGGAGATAGATATAGATATAGATACATATTCTATATGTGTTTTATATGTTCTATTTAGGTGAAGGAATACAATGAACTAGTTTCTCAACTCTGTTGCACTGGTATAGCAGCCCAACCGGTACAGAAACCCCTCTGCCTCTTCTCTTTTAAATCACCTTCAGAGTCAGTCTACTCTGGTCACACGGGCCTGTCCCCTCTCTCTCACTCTGACGCAGCAGCCTGCCTGGGGCCGTAGCCTCACGCGTGACGAAACGGAACCCGCTAGCCCGGCTCCTGGGTCGGGGAGCCTTGTTCAGCAAGAGACCCCGCCAACCCTCAGTGTGTAGTGACACTACGTGATACCTAAGGCGTGGGGACGGCTGGTAACCCGATAAGGCACGACTGTCGAGGAAAAGATTGGATCCCCCAAAAAAACAGAACGGCTTTTGTTTCCGCCCCCTGCGGAGAAAGACACTGGCCCCGGGTGCCGTCGCCCATTACAATCTGATCTCACCGACACCGAGCAGAGTGGCGTGGTGGCGTTAGCGCCATGTGTTTGGAGTGATATAGCGGAGGGCTCACCTTCGAATTTCTCCGGAACAACACGGGAATCGTTCTCAAACAGATAGCCTAGGAACAGAAGACAGGTGTTGTTAATATTTCAAGTGGTCCTAGTGTTACAGCAGTTACAATAACCGCTCCACGAAATGGATGGAACGATGATTTTGGTCCCTGAATGACACCGAGGCACTGAGTGTGTCCTCCTCTGTCCACTTTAGCTGGATTGGAACTGTATACTTTTGTGAGAGGGAGAGGATTTCACTGTACAAATATAACAATAAAAAGGACTTGGATCCTCTTGGCTTCCAGATATGTTTACAAAATGTGAGCAATCCACTTTCACTGCACTCAATAAATGTCCATTTTGCTTTAAGGAATTGTTTCATGGTTTCCACATAGTATAATTGGACAAGAAGCAGGAGCCAGTTTACCCAAAATGGTGCGACAAACAATGGGAGTGAACAGGAACGCTTTTTTCCCCCCCTTCTCACTAGGAAACATACTCAGCTTTTTCCAGGAGTAATATTTGTCTTGGGATTCTTTGGGCAGGGCAGAGGCCAAAGCTTCTGCCAATGGAAACAAATACACACCGCCAGCCAGCCAATAGAAATATGGTTGCTGCAGGCCGGTTACCCAATGACCACGAAGCTCCAGCCACTATTGGCCGCATTTAGATAAAGAATGAATAAACTAGGAGATTTGTGCAGGCACAGGAATCGGTAGCCCAATCAAATTATTGCATTGGTGTATCATACACATTAATATTGTGACTGTTTGGTAATTATGCCATGAAGGGCAAATCAACTTTCCAAATTATTTATAACTTGAAACGTATTTCATTTGAATATTAGCATGCATACTTAAGACAGGAAGTTGCACCATAAAATAAAGAGAATTGAAAACACATAATAATGTTGTGGTGTAACTGAGGAGGATTGGTTACCTTCGTTGCTGTTCTGGGGGTTAGGATAGCTCTCACTTTGGTGATACATGGAAGGACACCCGGCCACATCTAACAGATAAAACATAAACACAATGTTCTATCAGCACAACCACCCCAACAGTTAGGATAAATACTCCACTCCTAAACAGCTTTATCAGAGTATAATGTTTCTGTCGTCTGTGAGCTAAGCCCCAGTATCTACGGGATGGGGGGGGGGGGGGGATGATAGTCCATTATGTGCATATTTTGGGTTCACCCACAAGGTCAAACACTGCATCTATCATAATACTGCTTGTCTCTTGTATTTATAGGTCATGAGCCAGCACCTGCAGTGCGGAAGCCAGCCAGAGCAGAACAACGGTGTGTGTGTGTGTCTGTGTGTGTGTGTGTGTGTGTGTGTGTGTGTGTGTTTGTGTTTGCGTTTGCGTTATCCTAGACATATCACAGACTTGTGAGTTCCATTGTACAGTGAATAGAAAAGGTTTTACAGCTCCATAACAATTGCCAATTATACGTATTTAGCAGTGTGTGGAAAACAGGTTTTAAATTAGTTAGTAGGAGCTGGCAAGCCTTTCATTGTAAAAGAGGCATTGAGATGCTATGCTCTATTTCTTGTTGCTATGGGCCGGTTATGTGTCGACGTGTGTGTGTGTGTATGTACGTGTGTACTTGTGTTTGTGAAAGAGTGTGTGTGTGTGTGTGTGTACGTACGTATGTACTTGTGTTTGTGAAAGAGTGTGCGTTTGCTGTGCAACTGTCTGCCTGCTAGTGTGAGTGAAAGGTGTAGCCCTCCTGTCCTGCCAGTGCTGGTTGGATACACGATGACTAACTCGGGGGGGGGGGGGGGATGCTGTGCTTGCGGTGCTTGTGGCTGTGATAAGATGTCACTAGGGACAAATCAGGCCTACATTTCGTGGCAGGCCCACTATCTATAGTGTATATAATAGGAGTGAGAGCCAGGGC
>JAPMUY010005524.1:0-27500 GCA_026901105.3 Galaxias olidus
AATATATTCGCAAAAACATTTAAAAAACATATTTCACTTTGTCATTATGCACTATTGTATGTAGAATGTTGAGATTTTTTTTTTATTTAATCTATTTTGGAATTAGGCTGTAACATAATAAAATGTGGAAAAAGTGAAGGGGTATGAATACTTTCCGGATGCACTGTATGAGGAAGACAAATAGACACAGTGGTTTCCAAAACAAGGATTGGCCTAAAACATGTGGTAGGAATATCTAAAAGAAAGCATCTACCCTACTGTGTGCACATAAACAAATGCACATACTGGTGTTTGCCTATATATTCAGATACATGTTTAGATTTACAGGTATATTTATTTTCATTATGATTTTATAATTTACTTGCCTCCTATTTCTGACTCTGAAACTGATCTTGAAAATCAGTGTGTGCAGAAAATTGGCATGCATTACTTTGAACAACCTCCCACATTCCTACGAGGTCAGGACTTTAAAGAAGGTCGTCAATCCTGGCTCATTCTATATAGCCACCCTCTGTCCAATGAGTTTTGGTTGCTACCATCAGGCCACAGATAATCTGCCGAAATGCAGGCCAGGACAAATAGACTTAAAACCTCATTTGTCCCTGCTGTCATTGGCCTTGTAAATATTTCAATGTGATTTGTTTTACTCTCTAAATGTTGTCTGTATATTACAGTCTGTTTTATAGTTATGTGGTTTCTATAGGGGGCGCTCACTCTATATATGTTTATCACCAGTCCCCATAAACTAATAATAATAATATTACTAACACAAAAATATAATAGAAAATAACAATATCGACAATCAATAAATTTAATCCACAGTAAGAATTAGAATAAGACAAATGGAACCAGTAACTCCTGGTTCCAGCAGACTTTCAGTGGTACACCCCATAGTTGTGGTATGCTGTCTGTGGCATGCTGTCCCGGGGTTGCTGGAGCTTGTTACCATGTGATGGTCGGTGAAAAGCCTTATCAGAATAAACGGTGGAGCCAACCATTGAACACAACGCAAGAGAGAGAGAGTACTCTAGCCGCTACATATATTTTAAATTAAATATACAAAATCATGTGATATGATGTGCAAGGTAAAAGGACGTTCTAAGTTTCACTGATGTTCAACTTCTCCTGCATTTCTCATGCAGTTTATAGACAGACAGCATTTCCTCTTACAGATGTTATCACCGGGCAGAACAAGTCAGCCTTAAACACACTAAGTGACCACAATGTAGGAGAAACTGCGTGAAATTCTTGCGTAGTACTAATGCATGGTATAAAAATTATACTCCCAAATCATATTTCCAACTTAACTGTTAACCAAATAAAGATACCCAATTTAGCAAAGTTAAAATTACTTTTATATTACTTTAAAATGCTCTTACTGATGTGACAGGGACTACAGATATAACCCGATAAATCATTGGCCTTGCTTGAATCATCCAATAGGCTGCTCAGTATCACAGTGCAGTACAAAGTATTTGCAATAAAAGTAAAATACATGTTCATATAGCCCATTGGTAATAATGTATAAACTCCCAAACCAGTCATCACTTGGCCAGAAAACCATTGTTAAAATCTGCTTTTAAGTTTCCCATGGGAAGGTAGATTTTAAAGAGACTTTCTCTTTTTTCAAAAAGAACCGAGCTTGAGCGAAGGGTTGGATGTACATGTTTGCCCAATAATAATACATGTCGTAATCGTTGTCTGTGTTGTCTCCCTTAGTGAACTTGACTGCCCATTGCCAGGTGTTATAATTAGAATCGTCTTCGGTGGCAGAATTATAGAATCCAACCCAAGAGTAGTAAAAAACATCGTTCCAGTTTTTAAAAGTCTTCTTGATGTAGAGACGTGCACCTGCCCTGCCGTCTTTAGTGTACAGTTGAAGTCCAGCATCGAATCTATCAATGTCCACAGGAATCTTCCTGTCTGCATCGCCAGTCATAGAACCGCTCATGATCACCGCTCCTTTATCATACACAAGTCTGAGCTGCAGGCCTGGATTCATGCACACTTTGGTGTCAGCAGTTCCATAGCCACGTGTGTCCAGGGTTTTAGAAGTAACTTCCTTCTCGTTTGAATAAAGTGCTACCTTAACGTTCCTCTGAAGCATCACCCACACGGGGATGTCATCCCATTTCATACGTGCATAGCCAGAATCTGTTGTTTTCACTTCCAGTTTAATTAAATCACAATTCTGATCGGCGAGTAGGCCTACTAGAGAGCCCAGCGTTGTGGTGCTGTTACCTTGGCAATCCGTCTGTTCGGTAGTTTGATCTTTGCTAATTTTATGCACTGCGGTGTCAAATATTTTTTTCTGCACATTGTTCGGCCTGTGGCATACATTAGCGTTATGTCTGTATCCAGCATCGTTTAAGAAGATTGGCAGGTTTTCATTCTGTATGGCTCTTAAAATATCTGTTGTGAGCTGGTAGGTGTTATCTGGATCGTACTCGTTCCGACGGTAGTCATTTAATGGGAAGTGCTGCGAAATGTACAACTCGTCAATAACGTTGCTGTTTCTATTCAGTCGCACAACAATCCTGTCCATGTTCCTCTCACCTCTGTAAGAATTACTAAAGTCTTTAGTGACATAAGGGGGAAGGTCCCAGGAGTGTATGCTGTTGAGGTTGCCTACGGCAAAGTATGCTTGCACATTCTGGTTCGTGATAGGTGGGAACACACGCTCAAAGTTGCTGTAATAGTGGAAGCCATAGTCTCCTCTAGATGGATAAAAACATGGTCTAATCACGTTATTGTTCATGTCGAGTTGGTTGACAATAAAGTAAAGCAGCTTTAGACCATGTCTAGGGAATGTGTGTCCAAAGTCTTTGGTAATTAGGTCACAGATAGAGTTAATTACGGGGATGTTTGCCTCCAGAAACAGGAAGATGAGAGAGAGAGAGCAGAACACAGCACAGTAACAATACACCCACAGTCTCCATGGATCCATTTGGGGATTTCTGTGGGAGTGAAAGAAGATATGTTGGACTATATACATATTTAAGATTAACAGAAATATAGCAGACTGTTAAATATCACTTCATTAGGTAAATTATCAACCACTAGAGAAACCAGGTACATTCTATAAAAAAGGACACGCAGTTGCCAACAAAAATAATTGCGTTACGTTGAAATGTGTATTAAAATTAGGTGTTGTAAACGAGTGTGAATCTTACCTGTTGAATGAGAAGCAGAGTTAGCCCCAAAACATCTGTAGCATTCAAATTTATTATCATCGGCAAGAGGAAGTTTCGATCAAAACAAGTGTGTGTTGTAAAAAAACTGTAATTTGGAACCAAAGCGAAGTAACAATACACTAATAACAATATAATTGATTCAAAAGTAAAAAGGACCCATAAGAATAATACACTAGTGTTTTTGTTAACCTGGCTGCGGACTCTTGTTGGGAACCAGTGAACACGTCCTCATACCTAGATGAACAACAATGGCAGTTCTACTTAAATAGATCATCTCCAGCCACGTTCCCAAAGCTATGCAAATGTTATGAACATGTACACCATGTTCATCTATAAGTATGAGGAAGTGTACTCCAGCTAAATAGACACGGTGGTTTCCAAAACAAGCATTGGCCTAAGACGTGCCAGGAATCTAAAAGAAGACTTTTAATTGCTGAATGCATGCAAACAAACACACGTTAGTGTTGGCCTTTTACGGTTTTTCACAATTGTTTACACACCAAAATTGGAAATTGAGACTGCAAAATCGTAAGCACAATTTCTATCATATGAATCATATGCATAGGTCTTTCCACCAAAGAACAACACACCGATGTAGACTCAACACAAAACACTACACTGTAAAAAAAATAAAGTTGGCTCAATTTATAATTATGAGTAACCTGGCTGCCTTAAGATTTTGAATAAGATGAGCAAAGAATAGGTTCTGGCAACTTCGTTATTTTAGTTTGATGTACTTCAATTTAAGTTCATGCAACTCACTATGAAATGTCAATTTGACAAAATTGACATACACTAAACTGATTGTTTAATTCTATTGACATGTATTTGTAAGTTGAATAAATTCCTTTTCTCGACACAGCACCTTAACGTAAAAACGTCAGGTCAGCACACTACTTTCTTACACAATAGATTTCAGGAGAGAAACAGGCGTCTGAATTGTCTACTTCAGATGCTTCAGATTCCAGTCCCGGTTCTTACTGCTTAACAGGTTTACCCGGTATGGCATCCGCAGGGTCAACATATCAATGAAGCCGCTTCACGCATTGGCAGTTAACACAGGGAATTGAGGCGCGCGAGCTATGATCCATGTACACATTAGCCGCGGATTTCGCAAGTGTCACAGGCAGAAATTTTAGGGGTTGTGATTAATGACAACAATGTTCAGAGTAAGAGTTGCAAAAAATATGTTTTTCATATGCCTTATATAATTTGCGATGTATGTTTAACAGGGATTGTATCGCTTTGAGATTACTCTTGCAAAGTAAAGCACAATCCAAATAAATTGTATTATCATTAATATTACATTTAATGACTTGCTGGGATATATGCAAATATATTACCTCAATGGCCTATCAGGATAGCAGTCACATGACTATTACCTCACGCGGTCAAGAGTCAGGTCTTCAAGTATGTTAATTCAATTGTTCTTGAGTAAACATGAACGTCTAAATTGCATTGACTAAAATGTTTTGCGTGATCAGTTGAGCAGGTTCCAACTTGAAATAACAAGTTGACTCAATGTTTTCTTAATTTTAGTACAACTAACTTATTAAAACGAGTTGAACTAACTAAAAGGCCAAGGCAGAAGTCAGTCAGCGGAGATCCAACCACGGTGATGTGTAAAGTGCTAAAGTAAATTCAGTGCTAAAGTAAATTCAGTGCTAAAGTAAATTCAGTGCTAAAGTAAATTCAGTTGAGGGAAATGTGTTTAACATTTCTTAACATCTGCAATGCACACTTGCTTTTCAGGAATTCAATTTATTATAGTAATTTTGCTGCCTCAACAAATACATACACAAATGGGGCGACCCCTCAGCGGAGCTGATTCAGGCGGGCAACTCAAGTCAGCCGCTTTTATCCACGTCACACCAATTAACCAATGTTAGGTCACATATACTCACATGTTGATCACATGCTGTTTGTGTTGTCGCCGACTTAAACGCTATCTACTACATACTCAATGAGTACATGCAGTATACTGAGTACTCAAACCGAAATCTAAAATACTACTTTTTTTAGTTTTTTTTTTTACAGAGATTCGATTACATTGTTAGTATACTCAACTGGAACATATGACCAAAACCCTAGCGTTTTTGTAATGCTGTCAAAGCTAGAAAGAAGTTTCCAAATTGCATTTTGGGGCGTGAAGTATCCTCTAGTAACTTATCTTGGGTACTCAACATTTTCCCAAATTTGAGGATGTCATCAGGGAACTTTTTCAATATCAACCGTGGTATGTTAAGTACGCATAGTAGGCAATTTCGAACACATAAACAGGGTTCTCAAACCGCCGTTCTCTCTCCACGATGCCTTTAACAAACGTGCCAATGCTGCACCGTGTTGGCTCTTACACAACTGAATGCTTACTGCTGTTCTGCTTATTGCTGTTTGCACCCACCTCCACCGTAGTCTCCACCTACTCCAGGTCTGTTGTTCAGTATCTGTCAGAGAGAATCTGCTGATATCTGCTCCCTCCTCATCGTTTCGCTGAGCGTGGAACATGACCTTGTTCAGTAAAGTAATTCATGACAGCAGACTTTTGACGCCAGCTTTCAATGCGTTACCATGCAGAGATAGTTAAACATATGCAATTAGTCCTGACGGAAATACAAATGCTAGCCTCTGCACATCCCTACCATATAGAGTACATGCCTCCAGGGACATAAATGTAATGTCATTCCTATTGTTAAAAAGGTGCTGCAGAGGTAAGACCCAAACACACGTTTTGTCCAAACAGAGCAAAATGTTGTCAGAATCAGAATCAGACCACGTGTCACGTAAGACAAAGGATAATCACATAGTTCAATATATACTGTAATTGACTTCCTGTTCATAATTCTCATTTGTTACATCACATCACTAGATCTCATACTGACATTATTATGGTACTTGTTATGGTGGGAAAACAATAAAGTTGTTTGAAGTTAATCTGATGACGAAAAAAAAAGATCTTCATAATATATTAAATCTATGTTATAATCAATTTATGTTTTTAAAGCAGGGGACATTACTCACTGTTAAGCCTTCTGGAGGTGTCAAGTTAACAAAACATCCGGGATGGAGGGTGCCCACTTTAAAATCCCAGTGAGATGACTGCTCTCAACCCAAATAAATCCATTCTAAAGTTTTATTTTTTTAAGTGCTCATCTTGGAGTATGGAATAATGGATATCTTGTGTATTATCTTAATGTTTATTCCAATTTTGCATTTCATTTCAGGTGACCACTAGTTGCTGCTATGATTTTGTATCACTTTACATGCAGTCGACTGTCTGTCATTGAAGGGTGTGCTGGCGTGGAAAACAACCTGTAATCCATCAAATCTCCACCAGAGGGCAATAGTGGATTAGGTTGGTACTTTTGTATGACAGGCAAGCTACTAAATCATTTCTCAAATTCGTAATAAATGAGAAAGATGAAAATTGACAGAAATGTTTATATGATTAAAATCAATGCTTGGTGGTGGTTTAAGCATTGCTATCTTGAAAAATACATAAAATCTCAAATATATATATGTTCAAAAACTGTCATCAAAAGTTTTTCTCTCATTTCGTTGCTCTAACTGATTATCAGGGAAATTGTGGGAGACCTTTTTTATTTTTTTATTTTTTTTAACCCCACTCCCCTCTAGTTTTTCCTTGAATAATTTAGTAAGTAAATTAAGTTAAAAACTCCTTTTCCTCTCTAAATAGAATAAGTCTCATTACTTGTGTAAAAAACCTTTGGAGAGTCCCTTGGATGGTTATATGAAAACTTTTAAACTACTCCTAATCTCCTCATCTCCTTCACCTAATCTCCTCATCTCCTTCACCTAATCTCCTCATCTCCTTCACCTAATCTCCTCGTCTCCTTCACCTAATCTCCTCATCTCCTTCACCTAATCTCCTCGTCTCCTTCACCTAATCTCCTCGTCTCCTTCTTGTCGCCTCCTTGACATGACCCACTTAACACAGGAACCCCCCCCCCCCCCACACACACACACACACTTTTTGCTCCATTGTGCTGTAGTGTCAATAAAGAAATGAAAGACATGTAAGATGTGGAAAGATGGATAGGAGGACTAGGTAAAAGAGGACACTGTAGTCCAGCTAAATACAGTAGCCTCTAGTAGTCTCTCTCTCTCTCCCTCTCTCTCTCTCTCTCTAAAAGAGGACACTGTAGTCCAGCTATATGCAATAGCATCTATTAGTCTCTCTCTCTCTCTCTCTCTCTCTCTCTCTCTCTCTCTAAAAGAGGACACTGTAGTCCAGCTAAATACAATAGCATCTATTAGTCTCTCTCTCTGAGGACACAGTAGTCCAGCTAAATGGATAGTTCTCTGCGCAGCTAAAACAATTCATGTAAGTAGTTTTTTGCTCCTACCTACTTTGAGGACTTTCTAAAGTGGTAACGAGGTTGTAACCGGGTCTACTGGGGACTTTAACTAGTTAGAAATCAAAGAAGTTCCTCGTAGAAACGGGCTGTCCCAAGTAGACTCAGTGAACTTCTGAGGGAAAAGCCACTAGAACATCCTCTCTCTCTCTATCTCACTATCCAACATATCTCACTGTCTAAAGATCTCACTATCCAGCATATCTCACTATCTAAAGATCTCACTATCCAACATATCTCACTATTTAAAGATCTCACCATCCAACATATCTCACTATCTAAAGATCTCACTAGAACATCATCTCTCTCTATCTCACTATCCAACATATCTCACTATCTAAAGATCTCACTAGAACATCCTCTCTCTCTATCTCACTATCCAACATATCTCACTATCTAAAGATCTCACTAAAACATCCTCTCTCTCTATCTCACTATCCAACATACAGTTAGGCCCAAAAATATTTGGACAGTGACACAATCTTCATGATTTGGGCTCTGCATGCCACCACATTGGATTTGAAATGAAACAACTACAACGGAATTGAAGTGCAGACTTTAAGGTTTAATTCAAGGGGTTGAACAAAAATATATGATTAAACATGTAGGAATTGTAGCTATTTTTATACAAACGCTCCTCATTTCAGGGGCTCAAAAGTAATTGGACAAATAAACATAACCACAAGTAAAATGTTACTTTTCAATATTTTGTTGAGAATCTTTTGCAGGCAATGACTGCCTGAAGTCTGGAACCCATGGACATCACCAAACGCTGGGTTTCCTCCTTTGTGATGCTTTGCCAGGCCTTTACTGCAGCGGTCTTCAGTTGTTGCTTGTTTGTGGGTCTTTCTGCCTTAAGTTTTGTCTTGAGCAAGTGAAATGCATGCTCGATTGGGTTGAGATCTGGTGATTGACTCGGCCATTGCAGAATATTCCACTTCTTTGCTTTAAAAAACTCCTGGGTTGCTTTTGCAGTATGTTTTGGGTCATTGTCCATCTGTACTGTGAAGCGCCGTCCAATCAACTTTGCTGCATTTGGCTGAAACTGAGCAGAAAGTATATCCCTATACACTTCAGAATTCATCCGGCTGCTTCTGTCTTTTGTCACATCATCAATAGACACAAGTGACCCAGTGCCATTGGAAGCCATGCATGCCCATGCCATCACACTGCCTCCACCATGTTTTACAGAAGATGTGGTGTGCTTTGGATCATGAGCTGTTCCAATTCTCCTCCAAACTTTCTTCTTCCCATCATTCTGGTACAGGTTGATCTTAGTCTCATCTGTCCAAAAGAATGCTGTTCCAGAACTGGGTTGGCTTCTTCAGGTGTTTTTTGGCAAAGTCAATTCTGGCCTTTCTATTTTTGAGGCTGATTAATGGTTTGCACCTTGTGGTGAATCCTTTGTATTTACTCTCATGAAGTCTTCTCTTTATTGTAGACTTAGATACTGATACACCTACTTCCTGGAGAGTGTTCTTCACTTGAGTGGATGTTGTGAAGGGGTTTTTCTTCACCATGGAAAGGATTCTGCGATCATCCACCACTGTTGTCTTCCGTGGACGTCCAGGCCTTTTTGAGTTCCCAAGCTCACCAGTGCACTCTTTTTTCTCAGAATGTACCAAACTGTTGATTTGGCCACTCCTAACATTTCTGCTATCTCTCTGATGGATTTCTTCTTTTTTTCCAGCCTCAGGATGGTCTGTTTCACCTCCATTGAGAGCTCCTTTGACCGCATGTTGTGTGTTCACAGCAACAGCTTCCAAATGCAATGGAATCCATGGAATCAACTCCAGACCTTTTAACTGCTTAATTGATGACAAGTTAATGAGGGAAGAGCCCATGCAGCGTTGTTATTTTTTTTGCAGCCTTCTGAGTCAATTGTCCAATTACTTTTGGTCCCTTGAAAAAGAGGCGGCTACGTATTAAAGAGCTGTAATTCCTAAACCCTTGCTCCAATTTGGATGTGAATACTCTCAAATTACAGCTGAGAGTCTGCACTTTAAGCCCATATTGATTATATAATTGTATCCTGAATATGTTTTCGTAAACAGCTAAAATAACAAAACTTGTGTCACTGTCCAAATATTTTTGGGCCTAACTGTATCTCACTGTCTAAAGATCTCACTAGAACATCCTCTCTCCACCACAGGATGACCCAGATACACTGAGGTTCACTCAGTAACGCTTTCTTTCTATACTGGTTCGCTCTCTTTCTCAGACTCTATCTCTCTCTTTCTTTCTTTCTTTCTTTCTTTCTTTCTTTCTTTCTTTCTATCCTGGTTCTCTCTCTTTCTATCAGACTCTATCTTTCTCTTTCTTTCTTTCGTTCTTTCTTTCTTTCTTTCAGTCCCTCTTTCTCTCTCTCTCTCTCTCTCTCTCTCTCTCTCTCTCTCTCTCTCTCTCTCTCTCTCTCTCTAAAAGAGGACACTGTAGTCCAGCTAAATACAATAGCAGCTATTAGTCTCTCTTTCTCTCTTTCTCTCTCTCTCTCTCTCTCTCTCTCTCTCTCTCTCTCTCTCTCTCTCTCTGGAAACATGACTCAGCACAGGCTATCAGAGCGTGGCAGTGATAATCATCACACACCACAGTGTGAATGTGTGTTTGTGTGCATTGCTGCTAGACGCAGTGCAATGTGTTACCATAGATAGGCCCGGGCCCCCTGTGTGCCCCCCCCCCCCCCCCCTCGTCCTCTACAAGCTCATGTGACAGTATGTAGTGTTTGTGTTTGGTGGTGGGTATGTGTGTATCAAATAGACAGAGTGAAACTAGCTATGTCACATGAAGCAAGTCATCTAAATTAATATTAATCCTCACACACACACACACACACACCGACACTCATGCAAACACATACACAAACACAAACACATGCATTGACGGTCACACATCCACACTCACAAACGGACACACACACACACACACACACACACACACACATCCATACAAATTCGTTCATACACGCTTACATACACACTGAAACTGACACACACACTCGCACACACACAAACATATCCATACAAATGCATCCATCCACACTGAAACTGACACACACATACACACACACACACACACACACACACACACACACACACACACACACACACACACTGACCTGTGTTCAGAGGGTTAGGGTTAAAGCCTGTACGACGTGATGATGTCATCCTCAGTTTCTTATCATGGACACGGGCTAATCTCAGAGTCGTTATTGTATTATAAAGGCTCTGATGTGTTTGTGTTATAGACACGGGCTAATCTCAGAGTTGTGTTGTATTATAAAGGGTTCTGATGTGTTTGTGTTATAGACACGGGCTAATCTCAGAGTTGTGTTGTATTATAAAGGGTTCTGATGTGTTTGTGTTATAGACACGGGCTAATCTCAGAGTCGTGTTGTATTATAAAGGCTCTGATGTGTTTGTGTTATAGACACGGGCTAATCTCAGAGTCGTGTTGTATTATAAAGGTGTCAGACACTTTATGGTAGTGTTACCGCAAGTCTAGTAGGTTTAATAGAATATTTACGTTTTACATTTTTGTCAATTAACACGCATTTTTAGTATAAAGTGATGCACAATAAGATTACAGGGACAGTCCCCCTGGAGCAATTTAGGGTCATGTGCCTTGCTCAAGGGCACACTAGTGGTGACATTCCATTGTTTTTTAGTTTTTTGGGGTAAATAGGATTAACTCTAATGTTATAGAATATTTATAGTAGGCCTAAGTGTAATCAAATCATCTGGTTTGGTGGTGGCAGGGCTAGCTTCACAGAAGTGTTACAGGGTCAAAGGTGATGGTACACGGAAAGTAAACTGCTGCATTCCATGGCCTCTGGGTGTTAAGTGTGAAAGGTCAAACAGGGAGAGAGTATATTTTATTGCAAATCAACCTTTATTTAAACAGGTGAGAGAATATTGAGATTCAAAAATCTACTTTTGAAGAGATTTCCGGCAAAGAGGGCAACAGCAGAACAAAAAAACATGGAATTCAGATCAATAAAATAGAATTCAGACATTTACAAAACATCAAATATTCTTAGTGAGATTTCTTCCAGTCCACATGTAATGTCGTTGCATTTTCCTTGTGAAACCTGATCGTCTGAGATTGTGTTGTAGTACATTCCACAGAAAAGGGACCGCAAACATGAAAGCAGTCCTTCTCAATTTAGTTTGGGCCTTAGGCACTGATGGCAGGAGAAATTCAGCAGACCGCAAACAATAATTCCCCCGTTTAAAATGAATGCACATACACAGAAAGAATGGTAGGAGACCTAAGATTGCCTTGTAGATAAAGACACAACAATAAGTCATGCATTTTGTGTTTATGGATTTGTATATAATATACACATTCTGACAACAGAATAAAAAACAGACATGTTTTACACCCGAGACATGATCAGAACAGTAAAAAACAAACAGTGTCTGTTTTCGATACATTTTGTAGTTTTGTTTAATGACAAGACAGTAGAACAATGGTCTGAATCGTGACGGTTAATTGAACGCCTCTCTAAGTCATCAAAATGATGTTCCTGAGTTTAATAAACAGAACGTGCGTTTGTTTTGTCTTTATGGGGCAGTGCGTTTAGATTGATGAGAAGAAAAACGTGTTTTGCCTATTTTAAAATAAGGCTGTAATGTCTCAAAATGTGGGAAAAGTGAAACGGTCTGAATGCACTGTGGATGTTCTTGAGTTCAATGAACACAACCTCACCCACACAGCGATGAAATAAAAACTACTTTTAGCAGAAGTCTGGGGTCATTTCCTTTCAGAGAAAGTTTACTTTGATACCATTGAGGTGCTCACATAATCATTGACTGATTCAACATCATAATGTTTCAACCACCTCATCATCCAATATTCCCTCCTCTGAGAAACAACCCTTTATAATCTAACCTCAAGTCAAATCTGACCAGAACTTCACGACATTTTGGTGAGAGAGAGAGAGTGTGTTAGGGGTTTTGTTAGGGTTTTGTCAGCATACACAGATAGCAGGGTCAGAGGTCAGGGGTCATGCCCACTCCCATCTTATCATCACACTTATCGTGCTGTCACGTGTGTGTGTGTGTGTGTGTGTGTGTGTGTGTGTGTGTGTGTGTGTGTGTGTGTGTGTGTGTGTGTGTGTGTGTGTGTGTGTGTGTGTGTGCGTGTGCGTGTGTGTGTGAGACTGTGTGTGTCTATGTAATCAGCCCATACATATGGTCATCACCTGCTGCTCTGAGGGGGCCACACTACTCTTCACTGAGACCCGCCCCCTACTGGCCTGAGGTGGAAAACACACTCTAATCTGTGTGTGAGTGCACGCATGCACGCACACAGGTCCACAGCTACGAGTCTAAATGTTTCAGGAGAACAGTAGAATATAGGTTAGACCTCTGTCTAAATGTTTCAGGAGAACAGTAGAATATAGGTTAGACCTCTGTCTAAATGTTTCAGGAGAACAGTAGAATATAGGTTAGACCTCTGTCTAAATGTTTCAGGAGAACAGTAGAATATAGGTTAGACCTCTGTCTAAATGTTTCAGGAGAACAGTAGGATATAGGTTAGACCTCTGTCTAAATGTTTCAGGAGAACAGTAGGATATAGGTTAGACCTCTGTCTAAATGTTTCAGGAGAACAGTAGAATATAGGTTAGACCTCTGTCTAAATGTTTCAGGAGAACAGTAGAATATAGGTTAGACCTCTGTCTAAATGTTTCAGGAGAACAGTAGAATATAGGTTAGACCTCTGTCTAAATGTTTCAGGAGAACAGTAGAATATAGGTTAGACCTCTGTCTAAATGTTTCAGGAGAACAGTAGAATATAGGTTAGACCTCTGTCTAAATGTTTCAGGAGAACAGTAGAATATAGGTTAGACCTCTGTCTAAATGTTTCAGGAGAACAGTAGGATATAGGTTAGACCTCTGTCTAAATGTTTCAGGAGAACAGTAGGATATAGGTTAGACCTCTGTCTAAATGTTTCAGGAGAACAGTAGAATATAGGTTAGACCTCTGTCTAAATGTTTCAGGAGAACAGTAGGATATAGGTTAGACCTCTGTCTAAATGTTTCAGGAGAACAGTAGGATATAGGTTAGACCTCTGTCTAAATGTTTCAGGAGAACAGTAGGATATAGGTTAGACCTCTGTCTAAATGTTTCAGGAGAACAGTAGGATATAGGTTAGACCTCTGTCTAAATGTTTCAGGAGAACAGTAGGATATAGGTTAGACCTCTGTCTAAATGTTTCAGGAGAACAGTAGAATATAGGTTAGACCTCTGTCTAAATGTTTCAGGAGAACAGTAGAATATAGGTTAGACCTCTGTCTAAATGTTTCAGGAGAACAGTAGGATATAGGTTAGACCTCTGTCTAAATGTTTCAGGAGAACAGTAGAATATAGGTTAGACCTCTGTCTAAATGTTTCAGGAGAACAGTAGAATATAGGTTAGACCTCTGTCTAAATGTTTCAGGAGAACAGTAGAATATAGGTTAGACCTCTGTCTAAATGTTTCAGGAGAACAGTAGGATATAGGTTAGACCTCTGTCTAAATGTTTCAGGAGAACAGTAGAATATAGGTTAGACCTCTGTCTAAATGTTTCAGGAGAACAGTAGAATATAGGTTAGACCTCTGTCTAAATGTTTCAGGAGAACAGTAGGATATAGGTTAGACCTCTGTCTAAATCTAGTTTTATAGAAACGGTAAAGGCATGGCGTCACTGTCAGCTATATTGGTACCGTCTGTGAACGGCTCTCAGCATGGCAAGGACTCATTGTATAATTAGGGGTTTATTGAATAATTTTCAAGAAATAGATAAGGGAAAGTTTTCCATGACTACAGTCTGAACTGCTTGGTATTAACTTCTACTTCATGTCTCAGTAACTCTGTTAATGCAATGATGTGATCAGCTGTTGATTTCAAGACGAACTAACGTCATGGCCTCATCAGATACATGCCAGCCACCAGAATGATATTGACCAGAAATTCTTCAGATTAGTATTTACTGTGAATGCTGACGTCGCAGTTTGCAAGAACTACAAGACTTCTCAAATATTCGAGAATACAATTTTTTTTTCTCTTTTAGCTTACTCTTCTAAAACGTTGTTAATCTCAAATAACTAACTGTTAAATTATATGATCAGCAATAAGTGAAACATTGTTAATAATTAGTTTAATAAGATAATAAGGTTCACTCCCCAAAAATTTTTGGGGGAGTGGAGCGCAGAAAACACGAGTGTAAAGTTGTTGACGGGGAGGAGTCAAGCGAGAGTGCGCTCGTGTCGCCTGGTCTCTGTGGATAGCGCTCGAGAGACAGCTTCAGTGCAGCACGGGAGATGACAGCTGCCGACGTGCCACCAACGACAACCACCGAACCTGAAGTAGTTAGTCTTGCGTCGAGGCTAACATTGCAGCCACAATAACTTATTGTTGTGATTTCTGGATTCTTGACGGACTACTCGTGTTTTTGTTTAATTATTTTAGGGCGAAATTTGCGTATACTCTCCGCAGTGCTTGGGTGGACACTTGTTGATGAACCTCCTCCTATGCCTTTGGATGTTTTTTGTGTTGTTTAATGTTAATGTTGTTCTCCAGTGCCCTGCTAGTTGTGAGGGAAGGTCTGTGCCTGCACTTTATTACAGCAAACGACATTATATTTCTCGTTCCTTAATTTCTGAATTGCATTTTCATCATATCTTCCGTTTTGCTATAACTGTGAAAACTCTTTTGAATAGGTTAGGAGTTTGTTTAGTTCCTCAGTTGCCTTGGTGTAGCTAATATTTAATGCAACAAACCATTTAATGCAAACACTTTTATTGTTGCAGCTGCACTAAACAGCATTTTTTTTGTCTCCAATAATATGTAGTTAAACTTTACCTTACCTGCCCACTAATAATCCTAAAGGTTTAGCGAACAGTTTTTGCGTGATAGTGCATTGGCAGTTCTTTGAATCTGTCATGGTCTCAGACTGATGAGAAAATCCTTTAAATCCATATTTTTGTTGATTAGTTTAAAACTTGTCAGCTCTTTAGAGGGCGCCATGGATCTCTAATCTCTCGCAGAAGCCTTTAACAGGTTAAAAAGTTTACAGTCCGCACGAGTGCCTTTTAAAAAGATTAAACATGTCACAAGCGGAGGTGGATCTGTCCGGACTGGACTTCCCGAATCTACCGACTGGCTTCGATTCCACTTCATGTTTTCCGGGTCGCATCCCCCCGAGGAGGAGGAGGCACTCGGCAAACACCCGCCGGAATTCCTACCAGCTGACCAAAATCAACACGCTGGATCTGGAACCACGGTATTCCTACGACCGGCCACTGTCCAAAACCTTCTCCTGGTCGGCGGACGACCTCCTGGCCGAGACGGGAGCAGGAGAAGACCAGGAGGAAGGGGAGGAAGAGGAGGAGAGAGAAAGGAGAGGGGAGTCCTCTGGGCCCGCGTCTCCGCCTTTGTCAAACCCTCGTCCTCGCTCTCCTCTCGTCGCCGCGACAACGACGACCGCCACCTCGGAACCGGATCCGGACCCGTTGGATGAAACCTGGACCCACACGCGACCCTCCTCTTCCTGCTCCTCCGCTCGCTTGCTGGACGGGGGGAGTTCAGACTCTGAGGACGGGGTGTCCTCTGCTCCGGGGAGGAAGAAGGATGCGCTGTCCCACTCTCCCTTCCAGAGGGAGCAGGAGGAGAGGGAGGAGGCGCTGTCCCGCTCTCCCTTCCAGAGGGAGCAGGAGGAGAGGGAGGAGGCACTGTCCCGCTCTCCCTTCCAGAGGGAGCAGGAGGAGAGGGAGGAGGAGGAGACCAAAGCTGTAGCCACGTCGCCGGACGGCCGCTTCCTGAAGTTCAACATCGAGATCGGGAGAGGCTCCTTTAAGACCGTCTACAAAGGCCTGGACACGGAGACCACTGTGGAGGTGGCCTGGTGTGAACTGCAGGTGAGACGCACGGCCACACACACACACACACACACACACACGTGCACATACAAACACACGTAAACTCGCCCACATACACAGACCTGTGGCATATGCATTTAGTGATTTAAAATATTGCAGTTGTCAAAGGAGACGTCAGTAGGGTTATGTGTAGTTAACAAGTATTTCTTCAATCCACTTTCATCATCAGAAGACAAGTGAAGTATGTTTTCTGAGTCTAGTCTGGTGTCCAGGTAACCACAGTTCAATGAGACTGCAGGCCTAGCTGTTACTCTCACAGAGTTAGAACACTAACAGTAGGATTTGTGAGTTTACGCTGAGTCAAGAGGTCAGAGGTTAAAGGTTCAGGGGTCAAACACGTGGTTTCCCTTACAGCTGCACTGCCCTCTTCTCTCCAAGCTTCTTCCTGAACAACATGGCCGCCTGAAGATGCAAACGGTCTATTGTTTCCAGCTAATCACCTCTGTCCCCATGGCAACAGCGCACTTCTCAGCAAATTAGTTTAATTGAGTGAATCACTGGACACTGCTGTGTGTGTTAGTGTGTGCTAGTGCGTGCGTGTGTGTGTGTGTGTGTGTGTGTGTGTGTGTGTGTGAATAATAATGTGTGCTTTAGTGTGTGTGTGTGTGTGTGTGTGTGTGTGTGTGTGTGTGTACTCGTGATAGATGTGATTGATAGCAGCAGCGTTTGGTTTGGTGCGTGTGTGTGTGTGTGTGTGTGTGTGTACTTGTGATAGATAGTGTAGTTGGTGTGTGTGTGTGTGTGTGTGTGTGTGTGTGTGTGTGTGTGTGTGTGTGTGTGTGTGTGTGTGTGTGTGTGTGTGTGTGCAGAACACCTGCATGTCTGATGTGAATGGAAGCGTACAGAGGGTGTGGGTCAAACTGAACAAACAGACCCATGACCCATTATAGGATCTACCTACTACAGTATTGACTAGTCTCCTCTTTTAGGGGCTAGCTCGCAAACAACAAAGCAGGGAGGTGTTAGCAATACCTATAGTTTGTCAAACTCCACCCCCCTCCCCCCCTCATCAAACCCTAATCTTAGTTAAACTCCACCCCCCACCCCACCCCGGTGAAACCCTACTCTTAGTTAACCCCCCCCTACCCCCACCCCCTACCCCCACCCCCTACCCCCAGCCCCACCCCTGCCAAACCCCACTTTTAGTTGAACTCCACTCTGAAGACAGAAACAACATTTTTTGCATTCACAGGGGATTCAATGAAGCAAGCATTGACTAGCCCTCATCTTATCTCTGCTGTGCGCTCGCTGCCTGAAGGGTTAAGAGTATACGACCTGGATTACCAAGGGTTAGGGTTACCAGGCCTGATATATAGGTCTCTGCGTCTCACTGTCTCACTGGGGCCCGACTGCAAGTGTCTGGGAACATGAGAACCGGAGAGGGGGAGAGAGAGAGGGAGAGGGAGAGGGAGAGGGACAGGGGGAGGGGGAGGGAGAGGGAGAGAGAGAGAGACAGACAGACAGACAGACAAAAAAAGAGGAAGAGACTGAAAGAGAGAGACACAGAACGAGAGAGAGCGAGAGAGATGCAGAGAGAGAAACCGAGAGAAAGAAAGGGAAGGAGGGAAGAAAGGAGAGAGATAGAAAAAAAAAGGAAAAGGAGGAACAACAACGTGAGAGAAGAGAGCGAGACAGAAGTGTGTGTGTGTGTGTGTGTGTGTGTGTGTGTGCGCGCGCGCGCTTGACCCTTTGCACCACTCTTAGTGTACGGCTCACAAAGCAAATACAGGCTGTGTAGATTTATAGACAGCAGCTCTTTTATCTTAGCGGAAGTTATACACACTCACACACACACACACACACACACACACACACACACACACACACACATCTCATCTCTTACTCTCACACTCACACACACACATACACACACACTCACCCACTTATCTTACACACACACACACACACACACACACACACACACACACACACACACACACACACACACACACACACACACACACACACACTCACCCACTTATCTTACACATACACAGACACACACACACACACACACACACACACACACTCATCTTACACTTACTCACACTCACACACTCACAAGTTAACAGTTAAATGAGGTTACCTCTAACCTGGCGACCTCTACCTAAAAGGTCACGGGCTTGACCTCTACCTAAACCCCTCCTGACCCCTAGCGCAGTGTTGTAGTAGTCCTGTAGTAATCTAAATGTGACCAGGGTTTGTTAGATCCTGACCCCTAGCGTAGTGTTGGAATGGTCCTCCAGTAATCTCTAAACCAGTGTTGCTATGTTTTACCCTCTGATCCCTAGTGTTGGAGTGGTCCTGGAGTAATTTATACATGTGACTGAGGTCAAGGGTCAGCGTGTTTTACCTTTGGGGATTTCACTTGGGCATGCATGAGCAGTCTGACCTCTGACCTCAACACTCAGTTTCTGTGTTCCTGCCCTCCGAGGGCTTCACGTGATCATAGAGGCTGAAAACAGAAACTCAACACAGCTATGTCGTTCAGAAGCTATATATATATATATATATTTATTTATGTATGTTTTTTTGTTCTAACTTTAAAGACTTCACACCTGCCTAAAACTTTTGCACAGTACTGTAAATATATATGTCTATATCTATGTATATGTATATATATATATATATATATATATACAGTGCTGTGAAAAAGTATTTGCCCCCTTACAGATTTCTCACACTTACATTTTTCAGATCATCAAACAAATATTAATATCAGACAAAGACAACCTGAGGGAATACAAAATGCAGTTTTTAAATGATGATTTCATTTATTAAGGGAAAAAAAGCTATCCAAACCAACCTGGCCCTATGTGAAAAAGTAATTGCCCCCTAAACCTAATAACTGGTCGTGTCACCCTTGGCGGCAACAACTGCAATAAAGCGTTTGCGATAACTGGCAATGAGTCTTTCACATCGCTGTGGAGGAATTTTGGCCCACTCTTCTTTGCAGAACTGTTTTAATTCAGCCACATTGGAGGATTTTCGAGCATGAACGGCCTGTTTAAGGTCATGCCACAGCATCTCACTCGGATTTAAGTCCGGATTTTGACTAGGCCACTCCACCTCTGAATGGCTCAAAAAACGAAAATGAAGGTTCTGGTCTTGCTGGTGTCCTTCGGATCATTATCCTGCTGCATAACCCAAGTGCGCTTGAGCTTAAGGTCCCGAACAGATGGCTGGACATTCTCCTTCAGGATTTTCTGGTAGAGAGCAGAATTCATGGTTCCATCAATTACGGCAAGTCGCTCAGGTTCTGAAGCAGCAAAGCAGCCCCAGACCATCACACTACCACCACCATGTTTGACTGTCGGTATGATGTTCTTTTTCTGAAATGCTGTGTTAGCTTTACACCAGATATAACGGGACGCACACCTTCCAAAAAATTCCACTTTTGTCTCGTCAGTCCACAGAATATTTTCCCAAGTCTTGGGGATAATCAAGATGTTTTTTGGCAAATGTGAGACAGGCTTTTGAGTTATTTTTGGTTAGCAGTGGTTTTCGCCTTGAAACTCTCCATGTTTCATACCATGTTACCATGTTACATACCATGTTTGCCCAGTATCTTTCTTATTGTTGAATCATGAACACTGACCTTAACTGAGGCAAGTGAGGCCTGCGGTGCTTTAGATGTTGTTCTGGGTTCTTTTGTGACCTCCTGGATGAGTCGTCGATGCGCTCTTGGAGTAATTTTGGTAGGCCGGCCACTCCTGGGAAGGTTCACCACTGTTCCATGTTTTCTCCATTTGTGGATAATGGCTCTCACTGTGGTATGCTGGAGTCCCAAAGCCTTAGAAATGGCTTTGTAACCCTTTCCAGACTGATAGATGTCAATGACTTTGTTTCTCATGTGTTCTTGAATTTCTTCAGATTGGGGCATGATGTGTTGCTTTTTGAGATCTTTTAGCCTACTTCATGTTGTCAGACTGGTTCTATTTAAGTGATTTCTTGATTCTACAGTTCTGGCAGTAATCAGACCTGGGTGTGACTAGTGAAATTGAACTCAAAAAATTTGGTTAATATCAGTTAATTCATGATTTAACAAGGATGGGCAATTACTTTTTCACAGCACTGTACATATTTAGCTAAATGACGAGAATGTAAAATAAAGTCTTTACCTCACAGTCCCCTTCAGAATACACACACACACACACACACACAAAGTATTTATGAAATATCCGCTTTTATCAGACGTGTGCGTGCGTGTGTGTGTATCTGTGTTTGTGTGTGTGTCTGTGTGTGTGTGTCTGTGTGTGTGTGTGAGTGTTTGTGTGTGTGAGTGTGTGTGTGAGTGTACGGTATGTCCAACATTAGTCACTGCAAATGCATTTACTTCTTATAAATAAATAAATAAATAAATAATTCAGGCTAACTTGTTCAGGACAAGAGTTTTGCAGCTTCAGGTTGTAAATGGCATAAACTCAGTCAGGCAGCGATAACGGTGTAGCACTTAAGGTGGTGTTAGATATTAGTATTAGCTGAGTTAGGCTGGTGACTGGTTCAAAACAAAACAAAGACGCATTGATCTGCTGGAGTGAATAATTGATTGACTGGCTGAATGGATGGCTGGCTGAATGGATGGCTGGCTGTCTCTGACTGGATGGCCGCTCTGTGATTCATTGACTGATTAGCTGATGGACCCAAGCCCCCCCACCCCCCCCCCCCGCCCCCCCTCCTCCTCCTCTTGTTGCTGACTCTGCACTCTGCAACTGACTGATATATATATATATATTTATATATATATATAATTATAATTAATTGACTGTTTCTCCTCTGTAGACATACACACTGTTACACAGACTGTAGGCCTGTTTCTCCTCTGCCCAGACTGTAGGCCTGTTTCTCCTCTACACAGACTGTAGGCCTGTTTCTCCTCTACACAGACTGTAGGCCTGTTTCTCCTCTACACAGACTGTAGGCCTGTTTCTCCTCTGCCCAGACTGTAGGCCTGTTTCTCCTCTACACAGACTGTAGGCCTGTTTCTCCTCTACACAGACTGTAGGCCTGTTTCTCCTCTACACAGACTGTAGGCCTGTTTCTCCTCTACACAGACTGTAGGCCTGTTTCTCCTCTACACAGACTGTAGGCCTGTTTCTCCTCTACACAGACTGTAGGCCTGTTTCTCCTCTGCCCAGACTGTAGGCCTGTTTTTCTACACAGACTGTTCTGTTTCTCCTCTGCCCAGACTGTAGGCCTGTTTCTCCTCTACACAGACTGTCCATCTCTACACAGACTGTAGGCCTGTTTCTCTCCTACACAGACTGTAGGCCTGTTTCTCCCTACACAGACTGTAGGCCTGTTTCTCCTCTGCCCAGACTGTAGGCCTGTTTCTCCTCTACACAGACTGTAGGCCTGTTTCTCCTCTACACAGACTGTAGGCCTGTTTCTCCTCTGCCCAGACTGTAGGCCTGTTTCTCCTACACAGACTGTAGGCCTGTTTCTCCTCTACACAGACACACTGTTTCTCCTACAGACTGTAGGCCTGATCCTCTAATGAGGCCTGTTTCTCCTCTACACAGACTGTAGGCCTGTTTCTCCTCTACACAGACTGTAGGCCTGTTTCTCCTCTATAGACACACTGTTATCCAAGCAGGGAGGAAGGGTCTTAAAGCTATCCATCCATCTCTCAGTCTTTTCTCCCCCTCTCCCTCCCTCCCTCCTTCCCTCCCTCCCTCTCTCCATCATCCACATCTGATCTCTCTAGTCTGCTGTGAGGCTCCTAAACTGGAGATTTAATGAAAGATAGTTATGGTCTTAAAGCCATCATTAGATTAATATTATCACCAACATAGTTATGGTCTTAAATCCATCATTAGATTAATATTATCACCAACATAGTTATGGTCTTAAATCCATCATTAGATTAATATTATCACCAACATAGAACACTGTGATTGTTGTTTTTCACATGCGTGCCTGTTTACTCAAAATATACAAACTGAGCCGTGGGCTTTCTGAAGGGTTGCACCCCTAGTGGACAGAAATCCAACCTCAGGGTCTTGGCTGCTAAATCTCGTTGAGAGAAAGATTGTGTGTCTGTGGTGTGACTAAGTGTTGCCCTGTGTGTGTGTGTGTGTGTGTGTGTGTGTGTGTGTGTGTGTGTGTGTGTGTGTGTTTGTACAGTACAGTACCAGTCAAAAGTTTGGTCACAATTTCCTGAATGTGGAAAGTGAATGGGAAAGTGGGTCCAAACTTTTGACTGGTACTGTATGTTAATGTAATTTGTATGTATGTATGTATGTATGTATGTTTGTATTTATGTAACACATATGTATGTATGTATGTATGTATGTAGGTATGTAACACATGTATGTATGTATGTATGTATGCATGCATGTTTGTATTCATGTATGTATGTATGTATGCATGCATGTATGTATGTATGTATGTATGTATGTATGTATGTATGTATGTATGTTTATTCAGAGCTTAAAGGCATCAAACTTGAAAGTAACACCAGACTGTAACAATACAGTAACAATGTAAACCCACTGTTTAATTAAAGCCGGGAGTTATTGTACTGCGATAGTACTGAAGGCTTCAGGGAGCTTTTATGGGAGCTATGGCCAGCAGAAGTCAGCTAATCTCTCTCTGGATAAACACACATACACACACACACACACACACACACACACACACACACACACACACACACACACACACACACACGCTGCTGCAGCTATTTATACTTTATGTGGGTGGGTGTGTGCGCTTGTGCGTGCATGTGTGTGTGTGTGTGCGCCTGTGTGTGTGTGTGTGTGTGTGTGTGTGTGTGTGTGTGTGTGTGTGTGTGTGTGTGCGTGCGTGCGTGTACAGTAGACTCACTTTTATTTGATTCTATTCACCATCACTGAAAGGTTATGCTGCAGGAGCCACCTCCATCTGTTACGGACAAGGTTAACGTTATATATTTAACCTGGTATATCCCCCTAAACACAGGTGTCATAGTAATATCATAGGGCTAAAGGTGGCTGCAGTGTATTATCTTTAAAGGACTACAGTACCCAGACTCCCCTGGGGGGAATGGTGGTAGGCGACAGGTGTGTTATTACAGTCATCTCTAAAGGACTACAGTACCCAGACTCCCCTGGGGGGAATGGTGGTAGGAGACAGAGATGACTGTTTTAACCCAACCTAAAAGACTGCAGTACCCAGACTCCTTAGGGAACGTTGGGAGTGGGGGATCTCAGTGTTTCCCAGCTTCAGATAATTAAGAAATCTGTGAGAATAACTGGTTATGTAATCTGGTAGTACATTCTCAGTAAGAGTATGTTCTTGTTGTACACTCTTTCAGTCAGAGTATTTTCTGGTTGTACATTCTCAGTCAGAGTATTTTCTTGTTGTACATTCTCAGTCAGAGTATTTTCTTGTTGTACATTCTCAGTCAGAGTATTTTCTTGTTGTACATTCTCAGTCAGAGTATTTTCTTGTTGTACACTCTTTCAGTCAGAGTATTTTCTTGTTGTACAGGTTGTGGTGTGTTTAGCTGTGAATGTGAGTAGGGTTGATAAAGTACTGTGTGAATGTGAGTAGGGTTGATAAAGTACTGTGTGAATGTGAGTAGGGTTGATAAAGTACTGTGTGAATGTGAGTAGGGTTGATAAAGTACTGTGTGAATGTGAGTAGGGTTGATAAAGTACTGTGTGAATGTGAGTAGGGTTGATAAAGTACTGTGTGAATGTGAGTAGGGTTGATAAAGTACTGTGTGAATGTGAGTAGGGTTGATAAAGTACTGTGTGAATGTGAGTAGGGTTGATAAAGTACTGTGTGAATGTGAGTAGGGTTGATAAAGTACTGTGTGAATGTGAGTAGGGTTGATAAAGTACTGTGTGAATGTGAGTAGGGTTGATAAAGTACTGTGTGAATGTGAGTAGGGTTGATAAAGTACTGTGTGAATGTGAGTAGGGTTGATAAAGTACTGTGTGAATGTGAGTAGGGTTGATAAAGTACTGTGTGAATGTGAGTAGGGTTGATAAAGTACTGTGTGAATGTGAGTAGGGTTGATAAAGTACTGTGTAAGTGTTATCTCTCTACCCCCCCCCCCTCTCTCTCTCTGTGTTGTGTGTGAGGGATGTTTTTATCTCTGTTTGTTCATAGATGCCCTTTAATGTGTCATCTGTCAGTAATGACAACACTGCTCCACCTTCAACCTGTTTGACTGTGGATCACACACACACACACACACACACACACACACACACACACACACACACACACACACACACAGACAAAACAAACCTTCCCGGAAGCCATATTTTTTTTTCTTCATTCGTGCATGCGTCATATGAATTAAGTCATCGTCTTAATTATATAAATGGAGGATTATATTTAGTTGATCATTGTTTTAAGGGTTCTCTTCACTGAATGAAGAACTACATCGATGGAATGACTTGTTTTATTCGCTCCTAAATGATTGGCTCACGCTTCTCTCTGGCCCAATGACAGAACAGTGCTGTTCAGCTGAGACCTCTGTGATTGGTCGAGCGACGAGCACAGATTTTGTGCGACTGTTTGTGATAGGTCAGTCCAAAAACATGCAGGTTTATTGGTGACTCTAAATTACCCGTAGGTGTGAATGTGAGTGTGAGTGGTTGTCTGTCCTTATGTGTCGGCCCTGTGATAGACTGACGGTCTGTCCAGGGTGTACCCCGCCTCTCGCCCTGAGTTGGCTGGGATAGGCTCCAGTCCCCCTGCGACCCTGCAAAGGATAAGCGGTATAGCTGATGGATGGATGGAGGTTATATAGTTAAATGGAAGGCAGACATTAGACTGAAGAAGCTTGTATACTTTATTCAGGATTCAATAGAGGATGTCCTGCTAGCCAGTGCATGACAAGAGCAATGGAAACGTCACTGCCTCTTCATGAACTGTTACTTTAATGCCATAAATACTAACGTTTACTGTATTATCATTCATAATAACTATACGAATTAGTCTGGCCGCTGTAAAGGACATGCTGTAAGTTTCTAGATTTTAGTCCTAGTTTATCGGATTGGATGAGAGATTTGTTTTAACTAAAGTAATCTAATACACAAAGTAATGTAATCTCATAACCCGGCAGAGACTGCCGAACGATCCCGATATCGCCATAGTTACCAGAGGATTGCGTGCGCCTGTCCCCTCCTTGTCCAAACAGTGGGATGGGAATGGCCGACTGACTGAGGAATACAGAGTACTGCCAATAGACATATAACACACTGGAGAGATGTCTGTCTGACTGGCGATTACAGAGTACAGAGGAGAGATGTCTGTCTGACTGGGGATTACAGAGTACAGAGGAGAGATGTCTGTCTGACTGGGGATTACAGAGTACAGAGGAGAGGAGATGTCTGTCTGACTGGGGATTACAGAGTACAGAGGGAGAGATGTCTGTCTGACTGGGGATTACAGAGTACAGAGGAGAGCTGTCTGTCTGTGGGGGGATTAGAGAGTACAGAGGAGAGTGTCTGTCTGACTGGGGATTACAGAGTACAGAGGAGAGGAGATGTCTGTCTGACTGGGGATTACAGAGTAGAGATGTCTGTCTGACTGGGGATTACAGAGTACAGAGGAGATCTGTCTGACTGGGGATTACAGAGGAGAGATGTCTGTCTGACTGGGGTACAGAGAGAGAGATGTCTGTTTGACTGGGGATTACAGAGTACAGAGGAGAGAGAGATGTCTGTCTGAGAGAGTACAGAGAGAAGATGTCTGTGACTGGGGACAGAGTGGAGATGACTGTCTGACTGGGGTTTACAGAGTACAGAGGAGAGATGTCGGTCTGACTGGGGATTACAGAGTAGAGAGGAGAGAAGATGTCTGTCTGACTGGGGATTACAGAGTACAGAGGAGAGATGTCGGTCTGACTGGGGATTACAGAGTACAGAGGAGAGATGTCGGTCTGACTGGGGATTACAGAGTACCTCTAATAGACATATAACACACTGGAGAGGAGATGACTGTCTGCATGACTTGCGTTAAATTGTGCTGTGCGTTTTAACCTCCTGAACACTCAGTGATCGTTCTGAAGCCTCGGAAAGTTTTAGGGCAAGCTTTCTCTCTTCTGAGAAGCTTACGTTGCTTGGCAAAAAAGCGTAGCCCGCACACACACAGATGTATACAAGAAAATAAGCACACACACACTGTACACACACGCGCTTACACAAAAGACACACACACACACACACACACACACACACACACACACACACTGTATAGGGCTGTTGAAGACTAACTGTAATGGACTGTATAACAGTGTGTGTGTGATGTAAGATGGCCGACCCTCCTGTACTCTTCACTGTGCAAACGTTCAAATCCGTAGGATTCTAAACTGTCAGTTTGCTCCGGACAGAGACAGTGTGCAGGTACAGTGTCCAAGCTCCCCTGGGATCCTCGTCTTTAAAACAAACTGACACCTCTCTCTCGCTCACTCTCTCTCTCTCTCTCTCTCTCTTCTCTGTCTCTCCCTCTCTCTCTCTCTCTCTCTCTGTCCCTCTCTCTCTCTTCTCTCTCTCTCTCTCTCTCTCTCTCTCTCTCTCTCTCTCTCTACTTTTCATCCCTTCCTATCTCTCCACATGAGGCCAATGCAATGTTCTGGACCCTCTGGTCCTTTGCTCTGACACCATCAGCTATATAACATCACTGGTGCTGGGTCTATGTGTTGGCTAAATAACAACACTGGTGGTGGGTCTATCCGTTAGCTATATAACAACACGGGTGGTGGAATTGTCTGTAGAATCATGGCTTCTATCTGTTAGCCATATAACAATATTATTACAACAACAATATCTTTACTAATTTGGGAGTGAACATGAACAACATGTAAGGTCTATTTGTTTTGTAATTAATTCATAGATTTTTTCAATTGTTTTAGGCTTTAAAATGGTTTGCATCTTTCTCCTACACTTATCACTACAGTATCTGGCTGAGAGCGTTAATGTGTTATGAAGGAGGGTGGTTTGGCCAGAGGTTATTTTTATCATTTTCAGTCTTATCTTAATTACTGTTGTCAGAGTCCTTATTAAATAGC
>JAPMUY010005524.1:35000-39381 GCA_026901105.3 Galaxias olidus
GGATATATAGAGCAGAGTATAGAGGATTATAGTATAGAGTATAGAGGAGTATGGAGGGGTATAGAGGAGTATTATAGTATATATATTATAGAGTAGAGGATAGAGTATTATAGTATATACAGTAGATCATAGAATATTATAGTATATAGAGTATAGAGGAGTATGGAGGGGTATAGAGGAGTATTATAGTATATAGAGTATAGAGTAGAGTATAGAGGATTATACTATATAGAGTATAAAGTATTATAGTATATACAATAGATCATAGAATATTATAATATATAGAGTATAGAGGATTGTAGAGGAGTGTAGAGGAATATTATAGTATATAGAGTGTAGAGTAGATCATACAGTATTATAGTATATAGAGTATAGAGTAGAGTATAGAGTATTATAGTATATACAGTAGATCATAGAATATTATAGTATATAGAGTATAGAGGAGTATGGAGGGGTATAGAGGAGTATTATAGTATATAGAGTATAGAGTAGAGTATAGAGGATTATACTATATAAGTATAAAGTATTATAGTATATACAATAGATCATAGAATATTATAATATATAGAGTATAGAGGATTGTAGAGGAGTGTAGAGGAATATTATAGTATATAGAGTATAGAGTAGATCATACAGTATTATAGTATATAGAGTATAGCAGCATTAAGAGTTGAGTATTATGTATAGAATATAGAGTAGATCATAGAGTATTATAGTATACAGAGTGTAGAGTAGATCATAGTATTATAGTATATAAAGTGTAGAGTATAGAGTATTATAGTATATAGAGTGTAGAGTGGAGTATAGAGTGTAGAGTAGAGTATAGAGTATTATAGTATATAGAGTATAGCAGCATTAAGAGTTGAGTATTATGTATAGAATATAGAGTAGATCATAGAGTATTATAGTATATAAAGTGTAGAGTAGAGTATAGAGTATTGTAGTATATAGAGTGTAGAGTGGAGTATAGAGTGTAGAGTAGAGTATAGAGTATTGTAGTATATAAAGTGTAGAGTAGAATATAGAGTATTATAGTATATAGAGTATAGAGTAGAGTATAGAGGATTAGAGTTTATAGAGCATAGCAGCAGAAGAGTTGAGTATTTAGGAGGAAAATGAAGAGGAGGTTAGGGAGCAGGAAGGGGGGGGTGAGGAAGAGGAGGGTGATGAAGAGGAGAGAGAGGGTGGGGGTCCTCTCTCTCTCTCTTCTCTATTTCTCTCTCTCTCTCTCTCTCCTCTCTCCTCTCTCTCTCTCCCTCTCTATCTCTTTATCTCTATACCCCCCTCTCTCCTCTTCTCTCTCTCTCTCTCTCTCTCTCTTTCTCCCTCTCTATCTCTTTATCTCTATATACCCCGCCCTTCTCTCTCTATCTCTCTCATTGTCCCTGCCCCCTCTCCCTCCCTCTCTTCTTCACCTCCTACTCACAATGTCATATAAACAACCCTCTCTTTCATTGTTCCACACACACACGCACTAACTCGGACAAGGGGAAGTGTGAGTTCACTACAACTTCTACAAGTGTAAGAATTCATGTCTGTTTTCAGTGAGGCCTGGGACCGACTGGAACCACAACTGGTTTCATTAACTGGTGCCAGTGCTCTACAGGGTCTGAATGGGACTATAACTGGTTTCATTAACTGGTGCCAGTGCCCTACAGGGTCTGAATGGGACATTGTTTCTTTAGTAGTTCAGAGAGAATGCGGCTGAATGAACATAGATCTTTGTATTGTTTCTGTAGTAGTTCAGAGAGAATGCGGCTGAATGAACATAGATCTTTGTATTGTTTCTGTAGTAGTTCAGAGAGAATGCGGCTGAATGAACATAGATTTTTGTATTGTTTCGTAACTTCTGTGAGGTGGAAACATAGAGATATAAAGACAGGCGTGGGATTCCTGCTGACTTACTGTGGAGTACTAGAATAAAGAGGAAGTGCTGTCTACTGATAAAGAAACACACACACACACACACAAAGACACACACGCACAGAGACACACACACACACACAGAGAGACACACACACACAGAGGCACACACACAGAGAAACACAAACACAGAGAAACACACACTGCGAAACACACATACAGAGAAACGCATGCGCACACATAGAGAGAGAAACACACACAGAGAAACACACACACACACACACACACACACACACACACAGAAACACACACAGAAACACACACACAGAAACATACGCACAGAGAAACACACACACAGAAACACACACAGAGAAGCACACACACATAGAAACACACACATCCTTGAGTCATGAGCACGCACATGGGCACCTCTGTAAATGTCAGTCAGTGCTTTGTCACTCACACACACACACACACACACACACACACACACACACACACACCATGTCCCCCTCATCCTCCTGGCTCTGTCCCCACCACACCACTGTATTTAAAAAGTTATGACCACTGCTCTTCTGCTCTCAGCCGTGTGCGTGTGTGTGTGTGTGTGTGTGTGTGTGTGTGTGTGTGTGTGTGTGTGTTTTTGTGTGTGTGTGTGTGTGTGTGTGTGTGTGTGTTAGAGAGAGGTATGTTTTAGAAACATGGATTTTATCTTATAATGGAGTCAGTAACACTGAACGATTCCAAACCGTATTCATTCTGATCCATGTGTTCCAAACCGTATTCATTCTGATCCATGTGTTCCAAACCGTATTCATTCTGATCCATGTGTTCCAAACCGTATTCACTCTGATCCATGTGTTCCAAACCGTATTCATTCTGATCCATGTGTTCCAAACCGTATTCATTCTGATCCATGTGTTCCAAACCGTATTCATTCTGATCCATGTGTTCCAAACCGTATTCACTCTGATCCATGTGTTCCAAACCCACCAGTCACACTGTCCTTCTTGGTCTTAGCTCTTTAGACCTGGGAAACTTGCCTGGAAAAAAGTATCACCAGCCAGGCCTCCATGGCAAAAAAAAAGAAAATATATACATATTTAGAGAGAGTTATGGTTTAAAAATGTTTAATAGACATTTTAACGTTTGAGCTTTTTTGAGACTTAGCAGGGTTTGACTCTGTAGTGCTCAATCAAAACACATCTACGTTTTATTTCAGGACACTGTTTACATTGTTTCTCTCTCTCTCTCTCCCTCTCTCTGTCTCTCTCGCTCTCTCTCTCTTTCTTTCTCTCTCTCTCTCTCGCTCTCTCTCTCTCTCTCTCTCTGTAGAGCTAGGGTTATTGTGTTTGAATATCTCCCACAATGGGAGCTGCTGGACTGGAGGATTGAGGTGTTCTGGTGTCAGACTCAAACAGAAACAAAACAACACTACTGCAAGATTGTCGACAGAATAAATTAATTCTAATTTAAAAGCCGGTCCCTCACCACAGCTAGGATGCCAATGTCACTCTCTTGACCTGTAGGAGCAATACTTTTCTAAGAACCAGCTTTTTCTTTGCTTCAGGATGGGAACCTGCATGACCGGTGTTTATTTAGGACTGTTTGGTAAACAACTTTGACACACCGTGGTGTTTGTGTGTGGATGTGTGGGTATGCGTGCATTGCCCAAATACAAGGAACACCTTTGAACTTTGAAGTGCAATGAGTTGACCCTGGTACTCAGTGATGACCCATAGCTCGTTGATTTGTTTATAATATACAGAACTGCGCATACATTTTAGGCAGGGATGCTGTTTGGAAGGCAAAGGGTTGTACACCAAATATTGATCTGATATAAGTGTTTTTCACTCACTGTATTTGAGGTAATTGATTAAAAAAAAAGAACAATTAATATACACATATTTTTTTAAATGCATTCTTACTTGAAATTTTTTTTTTTACATGTGCCTAAAACTTTTGCACAGTACAGTGTATATGATCTCTATATCTGTCCGTATGTGATAGCCAGCAAGAGAGCTAGGCTGAGACTATATGAGAGAGAGAGGGGGAGGGAGGGACGGAGGGTGGGAGAGAGAGAGAGGGTGGGAGGGAGGGAGAGAGGGTGGGAGGGAGGAGGGAGGGAGGGAGAGAGGGTGGGAGGGAGGAGGGAGGAAGGGAGGGAGGGAGAGAGAGAGGGGGTGGGAGGGAGGGAGGGAGGGAGAAGCCTTTTAAAGTAAGGGTTCGGAGCTGAAGGGAAAAAGAGGGGGCGAGAGAGGTAGACTGTATATGAGAGAGAGAGAGAGAGAGAGAGAGGTTGGCTTTACGGAGATACAGTTAAAAGAGGGGGTGAGAGAGGTATAGACTGTATGTGAGAGAGAGAGAGAGAGAGAGAGAGAGAGAGAGGTAGACTGTATGAGAGAGACAGGGTTGGCTTAATGGAGATACAGTTATTAGTGTAACAGCTGTTTTCTTAGATGTGATCTGTCATTCCAAGAAAGAACTAGCTTGAAATTACACACTGCTCTTTGCTACA
>JAPMUY010005530.1:0-15000 GCA_026901105.3 Galaxias olidus
CGGTTTGGATAGCGCTTTTTTCCCTTAAAAAATGAAATCATCATTTAAAAACAGCTTTTTGTATTTACTCAGGTTATCTTAGTCTGATATAAAAATTTGTTTGGTAATCTGAAACATTTAAGTGTGACAAATGTGCAAAAACAATAAGTATCTGAAAGGGGGCAAATACTTTTGCACAGCACTGTAGTACATGTACGTTGACATGGAATTACAAATTTAACTGATTATGTGAAAATACGTTTAAAATGCTTTTAAGATATCTAGAGTTCATATATAATTTCCTTTGATCGAACCAAGGTAGTGCAGTGGAGAGTACAATGCTAAATTAAGTCCAATACTCAAACAATGATAAAGCAAAATGCAACAAAACATATATGTGTATGTTACAAGCCGACAAAATAATAGATAGGGAATATTAGTAAATGCCTGTCATAAGGATGGACTTATTGAGAATACTGTATATTTTCATGAAACCTGGAACCTCCGCTAAAGATAATGACAAAACGTTGGCAAACATATTACACCCTTTCATGAGGCCCCAGAATTGTTTGTTCAAAAGTCTAAAGTTAGTTTGAAAACACCAAAATGCCCTGTGTGACCTCTAGAGAAGGCTACAATGATGTCAATATTGACAGAGATATTTAATTAGGACCCAGTAGACCATAGTTAGCAGTGCATTAATTATTCATGTTCATATAAGGACCAGGGGAAACCAAAACGATAATATTGTTTTAGGGCAGTCCAGCACAACAAAGGCCTTTGTTTTGATTAACTTTGAATTGGACAAAAGGTTTACTCTGTTTGGTTCAGATGGTTTTCTCAGGCCAAGTCCCCTGACACTAATTATCACACACTAAACCATGGCTCAGTTGTTATTTCAGTGATTACATCTCGTTCTCGTCAGAGATGCTGGTCCTTAGTGCTGCATTTTTAAATAATGGAAAAACAATAATGGAAAAACGTCCACCATCAAAAAAGTGAAAGAATAAAAACTGCATAGTACTTTTCGATGGTTTAAACAAGAATGGATTTTACAAACGTGAAAGCACTTAATCTCTTTAAAATAAATATACGGTAACACTTTATAACTTTAGGTAATAAATCGTTATTAGACCATCAATAAACTATTATCTCATTATTAGTAAATGTGTGATGATTTATAAATAATTTCTAAAAGTTCAGTTACTGTACTTAGGCATTAGTAAATTATGAATTGGAAGCTGATCATTAGTACTAAACCTGCAGAACGCAGACCGAACCAACCAAGAATGAGCACTTCATGTCAATGCGAAGGTCTCAACACGAAAAACAAACAAAATAAGTTATTAATGTTTTAGAAATGATTTATAGATCATTGTCAAACATTTACCAATAATACGATTCTACTTTATTGATTATCTAATAACTGCTTATTAATGAAACGTATTATTAAGTGTTATCAAATGTACTCCAGGGAGCTTGACAAGCACAACTTTCACAGATCAATCAAATGCTCTCTTTGTGGCTTGTGTTTTCTTTTTTCAAATTAAATAGTTAGTGTGTGGTTAAATATACTATACTATATCTAGTTATGTTTACTGAGTATCTTACTGTTTCTAAGTAGCTTTCATAGCGTCCTGGGCAGCAGTACGATGAAGACTCCATAGTGCCACCTGACCAGAGTTAATTTGCAACATCGTAGTTTCTTTCAGAAAGTGGAATAAAGACAAACATACAAAGACAAAGATAAAACATAACACGGTGTTTGCCTCATGTTGTATTTTTCAAAATAGTGTTGAATTTTTATGGGGCCGTTTTATGTACTAGTCTGGTACATTCTGACAGCTGTAGGAAAACAAAGATTACAATTTAGACAGCAAAATACTGCATGTGAAGTAGTTCTACCTCATTAACTTCAAGATTATTAACTTTTTACAATCCATTTTCTACATCTATGTATTAAATATGAATTATTCGTCTCCGTCTTCATGTAGACTCTAACCTTTAATGTGCACTGTTGCCAGGGAGCCTGCAAACATAATGACATAGAAATATACTAATAGTAATCACTGGGTATGCAGATTTTCATGTGATATATTATTAAAGATCATAATCCAACATGCAGTGCTTACCTCTACATATTGAGGGTTTGGGGGTCACAAATTCATTACCTTTCAATCAGGGAGGACACCAGAATGTTTTTTTTTAGCTAAATCTTATTAGGGGTCAGGTATCAGATATGCTTGTTGATGTGAGTTTAAACTGCCTTGTCATGCAAGAAAATGCAACATCTACATTTAGGCTAGGTCAAGTCCACTTCAAACCCCAATAGTCTCAAGTCAATATCCTGAAAATGCATTGACAATCTATGTTACTCATGCTCCAGATCAGTACTTTTCAGGCATTGTCAGCCCAAATGAGTGGAAACCCCCTATATGTCCCAAACTGCAAAAGTATTTCCAGATTTTGTTTTTATAAAAAAAATCTATTGAACAGTAGTATATATTGCATAGATATAGTCAGGGTGCGATTTGTGAGATGTCCCTCATGTCTGGGCAAACTTTTGAACGCAAGTGTTTCCATTGCAGATGCAAATTTACCTGCTTAACAATAAACCGATATCTGTGTGCACACCTGGCTGTCTCGCCGTGCGTGGAACGCTGTAATAATGCTCACACATTTGACTAAACTACTCTAGCAATCCTATCGTATTCATCCAAAGAGATCTTTTAAGTTTAACCCAAATTGGGTGGCTAATTGTGTCTCACATGTAGAGCATGAATCGTATGTGATACTAGGTAGCTAGTTGAAAAATAAAGATAGTGCTAGGCCTATAGGAACTTCGGCGGCCAAATATCAGATTACTTTAAGATAGGATTTGTTTTCAAGATAATATTTGACTGATTACGGGGGCATCAAGATTTCTCATTTGTCCCTTTGGCGTAGCCTATATTTCTAATTGCAAATGCTAGCGAGACCAAATCAAAACAACCACTCCAACTACAGTGCTGTCTCAATGTTGCTCTTAGAAAAAATGTGTTTCCTGAGTCCAGGCCGATGCGCGCAAAAACGGAATAGCCAGCTTCAAGCCAATCCAATTTATACAGTCGAACTTCCTTGTCCGCCTCCAGTTAAACAAAAATCCATTCAATGTATTTTTTTTGTCACGTTTTGTCGTGCTGACACGGTTTGGGTGATTTTACATTGTTATTCTTCAAGCAAAAATTAGACAGAATATATTTGCAAACGTAATCCTACCTAAAAGATCACTGATTTAATTTAATCACTATTGGTCGAAAATATTTCCGGGGGGGGGGGTATCCCCACCGGGGATGGACATTTACATTGCAGTGCCTGGGATAGAAAGACCAGAGCCAAGACCCCCCACCCCACCCCCCCCCCCCAATCGCACTCTGGATATAGCTGTAAGAGGCCGTAACAATAACGTCACATTTTATTCTCAAAAAACTGATTTTAGTTTTTTTTTGTTTATACTGAACTTCTATATGAACATTTGGAAAACATTAGAAAATCTTTTCACAACAGTTCACCCATACGTTCATGGTGGAAACAGATCAAATACTATACCATTCGTCAGTTGGCTCAACATGAAATACATTTTGATTTTGTTCCATAATAGAGACATAAAATAAACGTTAACGTTTGGTCCCGAGTCACTTTGTTAATTTAGGGGGCTGTCGCCCTTTGACACAGAGTCTGCCTGATTATGGGCAGCTGGTGTTCGGGCTCTCTTGGCCAATTGGTCGGAATCAAGGTCAGTTCCTGTCGTGACGATGGTAGGGCACCCAGCAGCAAGGCAGCGTTTTCTAACAGATTTCGTTTTAACAGATGCCAAGTCTGTGTGGCGGCCAAACATACGCAAGGCTGTGATGATCTTGGCGGGATTGTGTTTGATGTTTTGAAAGGTCTTTACTGCCGCCACTGCTGAGGCTGTGAAAGACGAGTCGCCCTGGACCATGGCTGACAGCTCCTGGCACATTTGAGAAAATCCTGCTGCAGCAGCTTCATGTGAATCTGGAAAACAATACCAAGAATAACCTAAGCAACAATAATGGCTTGATCACAAATAGATCCATACTTCTTGAAGAGCAGAGTTGTTATGTTGTTTCTGTGATCCTATTAGACAGGGCCAGATAGGAAAGGCAGTCTCCCCAGTTAGCTGAGCCGGTGGTAAAGCTCACAGAACCAGATGACTTGTATTATTGACAGTGAATTAAGTGTTTTACAAATAGACCGATGAAGACCCAGGCAGGGGGGAAATATTGTCTATCATTGTTAAAGCTTAATTTGGAGTCCAGTGTATGGGTTCTACATCTTCTTACATTAATCTTAGGGCAGCAGGGTGGCTCAGTGGTTTGTACTGTTGCCTCACAGCAAGAAGGTCCTGGGTTCAAACCCCACCTGACCCAAGGGCCTGTGTGGAGTTTGCATGTTCTCCCTGTGCTTGTGTGGGTTTCCTCCAGGTACTCTGGTTTCCTCCCACCATCAAAAACATGCCCTGACCTGTCACTGCCAATTCACCTGGAGTTGAACTATGTGTGTGAGCAAGTCTGACGCAATATGTTGGGTGAGCAAGTCTGGCGCAAATTGGCTGCCATGGTATCACTCAGAGTGTTGTGTTTGATAGCTGTCGGTCCGTTCGTTGTTTGTTCTGTGTAATTAATTGGTAACCAATTTGTGTTGCGCTTTGAGTCTTGAGAAAAGTACTAAATACTGTATTATCTTTATTATATCAACTCAGCACCAAAAAAGATTATTTGCACATTGACTAACTAAGTATGAAGTTTAAATATATAGATCAGAGTTGAAAGACTGCGCTCTGACTGAATATCCCTCAATGGCAGCAGAAACTGTAGAGTAATATTATTCTCTGAAAATGAAACATGACGTGACCCTCCATTATGTACACCATTGTGTTTATACGACTACACTGATATAGCCTGTACTGACCCCTGTAACGTATGCCATTGTGTTTCTACTACTACACTGATATAGCCTGTACTGACCCCTGTAACGTATGCCATTGTGTTTACACTACTACACTGATATAGCCTGTACTGACCCCTGTAACGTATGCCATTGTGTTTATACTACTACACTGATATAGCCTGTACTGACCCCTGTAATGTATGCCATTGTGTTTACACTACTACACTGAACAATCCTGTACTGACCCGTTGGTAAGCAACTTTCAAAAAGTAAGAATCAATTCCCGCCTTTTTCTCACAGGGAAGAAAACAACATTTCTATTTACCGCAGGTAAGAAAACAAGATTTAAATTTGGTGCAGGGAAGAAAACAAGATTTAAATTTGGTGCAGGTAAGAAAAAAAATAAAAAGATTTCAAATTGGCAATTTGATATATGGCTCTTCCTTTGTTTACAGCAAAGAGGCTCTTTGTATTTGACTTACTGCCAGTCTTGTGGCCCCCGTCATGGGGCCTCTGTGCATCAGCCACACAGATGCTGTGGTTGTGGTCACTACATATGGTTGCTATTGTAGGAAAGGTCGGTATGTGAGGGTCCGTGCTTCTAAGGAGACATTTTAGACACAAAATACCATGTTTGTGCCATGCGGTCTATCACAGGACAACAGTGCTAAACCTAGGGATTACAAAGATGTAACATTTAGATTAAGCCGTACATACAGACTCTGCCTGCCTCTGCTCATTAGAGTACGTAGGAGTGTCACAGTCATCTTAGCGGGGCAGTCTGTGTTTTTACTTCTGCCTGGCACTTTGTCAACGCCCTTAGGCCTGGTCTTGTGCTGGCATCTGAAGTCCACCTTAAAAAAAAGACAACACAGGTGTTATTTTAGGTCTGTGGATTGTTGGATGTCCAACGCAATGCATAGTGTCTTACCTTAAAAAGAACTTTCTTGCGCTTTCCTGGGTCTGTTCGGTCCACCCTCCAGGTGACCGCATGAGAATTGACCCACTGCTTGATGTCCTCCTCAGTAGACAAGGCCATCCGTAGAGTGGCGCTGAACTTCAGATGATCCTCTGCCTCACTAATGGCCCTGTAGCCGCAGACATGGTAGTCATAGCTGTCTGGCAGACAGTCCTATGAACCACAACAGAGTCAAATGAAACAAGATCGGTGTAAGTGTGAGTATAGGGTAACTCGGCATAAGATCTTCTAAATGTATTTCCTTCAGCATGCCTCTTTTGTACATACCTGGTTAATCAACGGTTTAAAAAAAAAAATATATATATATATATAATAGCTCAATTATATAATTTATTTAAACAGAAAAGAGACATTGGGTCTTGCCCCAGTTTGAGTGTTTGAGTGAGTGAGTGACCTTCAAAGCAGGAAACTCCGAGATATTCATATTCTTGGGACTGACGCAGGTAAACCTCTTCTCATTTTTCTCACGGGGCTTGAGTCTTGCAATCAAGTCAGATTTTCTGAGGAGAAAGATCACATATTTTTGACCTTACTATTCATAGTAATTATTCCCTTGCAGATATGGGCGTAGGCGAACAGGTGACAGTAATAAAGTAACAGGAATGACATGATGACCCTTCCACCACTTTACCTGAGAACATATGAAAATACTTGGTGCTACCCAGAACGATATAAATGCGTTAATGCCATCTAGCTAATTAGCGTGAAGTAAGTAATCAAATAGAGAACAGAGGAAAGACGATGGCCAGAACTAAGGACAGTAACTGTTAACTTCAATTTAACGGTAAAACCTGAATAACTTTACATTAGGTTAGCAATGGAAAACTAGTTAATTGCGTTTATTGTTAATTTACCGTTTTTCTTCTTCAGTTGCACGCATGTTGCTGAGATGTGGTTGTTATTGTGTCTCCCCGTTTTATTCCGGTTCTGTTAACCTATGATTTACTTCCGGAGCGATAATTCAAAATAGCCAAAACAACAAACGTATTCATGTTTTATGAAAAATTCAGTATACTTAATTATTAGAGAACATCTGAGTTACGTTTTATAACTTTTTAGTTGTTTTTAGTTTTAATGTTTGCTTTCTAACTAATGCCTGTATCAGTTACCAAAGGCAACGGTCGTGCGGAAACAGTATATGTGGTGATGTTTTATTTCCGGTTCACGCAGCTGTAAAGTGGCTTACGAGCGGTGAGATTGTGTCTGAGGACATCGAAAATTTGAACATACGTCTTGACCGTCACCGTTGGATAACAGTATTTATCTATGTATTTTGTAAAACCTTTTGACAAGAATTAAATATCAGTCAATCCGACGTTGCTGCTACTGCTCGAGCCTTATTTGTCCTGGTTTGTGGAATGCACAGCATTGGTTAGCTCTGGCAATGAAATCCGGTGTCTCATCGATGTAAACATTCTGGAAAGACTCAAGGTAAGTTACTTACAAGATTGAAAGTTCGCTAATGATATAACAACTTCCAGTTAGAAACACCTGTCATACAATTTGGCTACATTCACATTATACTTTAGAATTAGATAGTTATCTATGAAATGGAAATAATAATAAAAAAAAAAACTTTATCGATCTAAGGGGGAAATTGTAGTTGTTTCCCACATATTAACGCAATACGTACATCGGAAATGTAAGGATGTCAGTTCTTTGCCTTTACCCATACATGCTGTGTTCATTTAGGATGCTCCAGGGTCCCTACAGCAGCCTGGAGCGGGACAGACCGCTAATCCGCCTTCCCTTCCATCACTTCGCTGTGGGCACCGTCCTCCTGGCGCTCACCGGGCTTATCGCCTGCGTGGTCATGTCCCTGCTCTATCACTTTGACGAGTCGACCTACACGCATTGTCAAGTAACTTGCAACTAGATTCATAATTTTTTTGTTGATGTTCCAATTCGATGAACTGCTCATGGCTTCGGCAGTGTATTGTATCTACTATAAGATATCGTTAGTCGTGAGTTGTACTGTGATCCTATGTCCCTGTGTTTTTTCTAGGTGCCAAACTACTTGCCTTCAGTCAGTGCCTCCATCAGCCTGGTCCCCGAACGCTACATCTGGCGCTTCTGCATCGGCCTGCACTCCGCGCCCCGCTTCCTGGTCGCTGCTGCCTACTTCTCGCTCTACCGGAGCCGTTTCTCCCGGAGCAAGGTCAACCTGCTGCTGAGCGGCCTGGCGCTGCTCTCCTCCCTGGCCGAGAACACTGGACTGCTGCTGCTCACCTACGTGGCTTCCACCGAAACGTACAGTGAGTTTAGTGTTGGAACACGGCCTCTTACTGAGACTGGAGTCAGTTTAGTGTTTGAACGCGGCCTCCGCAGAAGAGTGAGTTTAGTGTTGGAACACGACGTCCACAAGGGCAGAAAGTGAGTTTAGTGTTGGAAAGCGACCTTTACAGAGAGGTACAATGAGTTTAGTGTTGGAACGTGGCCTCCACAGGGATGTATAGTGAGTTTAGTGTTGGAACGCGGCCTCCACAGGAATGTATAGTGAGTTTAGTGTTGGAACGCGGCCTCCACAGGGATGTATAGTGAGTTTAGTGTTGGAACGCAGCCTCCACAGGGATGTATAGTGAGTTTAGTGTTGGAACGCAGCCTCCACAGGGATGTATAGTGAGTTTAGTGTTGGAACGCAGCCTCCACAGGGATGTATAGTGAGTTTAGTGTTGGAACGCAGCCTCCACAGGGATGTATAGTGAGTTTAGTGTTGGAACGCAGCCTCCACAGGGATGTATAGTGAGTTTAGTGTTGGAACGCGCCTCCACAGGGATGTATAGTGTGTGTTGGAACGCATCCACAGGGATGTATAGTGAGTTTAGTGTTACGCAGCCTCCACAGGGATGTATAGTGAGTTTAGTCTTCATCGGTGCCTCCACAGGGATGTATAGTGAGTTTAGTGTTGGAACGCAGCCTCCACAGGGATGTATAGTGAGTTTAGTGTTGAACGCGGCCTCCACAATGTATAATGAGTTTAGTGTTGGAACGCAGCCTCCACAGGGATGTATAGTGAGTTTAGTGTTGGAACGCGGCCTCCACAGGAATGTATAATGAGTTTAGTGTTGGAACGCAGCCTCTACAGAGTGTTTAAACAGTGTGTGTGTGTGTGTGTGTGTGTGTGTGTGTGTGTGTGTGTGTGTGTGTGTGTGTGTGTGTGTGTGTGTGTGATAAAGAGATTCTATGTTCACCCAGAGGTAGAGTACCCCTCTTTTGATCCTCACCTCACCCAAGTGTGTGTGTGTGTGTGTGTGTGTGTGTGTGTGTGTGTGTGTGTGTGTGTGTGTGTGTGTGTGTGTGTGTGTGTGTGTGTGTGTGTGTGTTCGTTAATTGTGTCTGATAGAATCTGTTTGTTCATTGTCCCTCTTAAATCCTTGTAGTCTTGTAGCTAGTATCATCACGGGGTTTTCGGTTGTACAAATACACTGGTTGTGTTCACTGTTGAGCTGAAGGTTTCCTAAGCACTGTGTATTCAAGGTATAACCACATACTTCTGTTAAAAGGTCCTCTATGTATCAGTGAGAGTCTCCTCTCTGACCAGCAGGTGGCACCACAGACCCTCTGTTGATGTAGGCAGACCAAACAGCGTAACAGGGGGAAGAGCCTGTGGTTTCACGAGATACTCCTCCCCTCCATCACATAGATATCCCCTATCTGGATAGTGGAGAGATGAGTTTAAAGGATAAAGAGCCAGTCTGGGTTACACACACGTACATAAACACACACATACAGGTACATAAACGCACACACACACACACACACATAGATACATAAACAAACACACACACACTCACACACAAACACACACACACACACACACATAGATACATAAACAAACACACACACACACACAAACACACACACACACACACATCTGTACATAAACACACACACACACACACACACACACACATTTGTACATAAACACACACAGACACACGGGTATGAAAACACACACAGACACACATAGATACATAGACACACACACACACACACACACACACATTTGTACATAAACACACACAGACACATGGGTATGAAAACACACACAGACACACATAGATACGTAAACAAACACACACACACACACACACACACCTGTACATAAACACACACACACACACACACACACACACACACACATCTGTACATAAACAAAAAAACACACATAGATACATCAACATACACCCCTCTATGCTCAGTACTATTGTGGCAGTTCTAGAAACAATGTCAAACCACACTGTTACAACAGAAACAGCTAGCAGGTGTTGAAATAGGTCCAGATAGAGCCTAGGTTCACCGCTCTTACACACACACACATTGAACTGAATTCTATTCACTTTGTTTCAATAAGTGTGTGTTTGTGGGGGGGGGGGGGGACTTCTTCAAATGAGGTGTGTGTGTGTTTTTGGCTTAGTATAGTGTGTGCTTGGCTCACACACGTGTTTGTGTGGATTGGATGGAGCGACTGCACCTTGGACAGTGTGAGGCAGAACACATCACAGCAGGGGAGATAACATTCTGCCACCTCTGGTCTAAACGCTGTTACAGTTTCAATATAAAACACTGTCCTTTTAGTTATTTCCCTCTACTGGGCCGGCCTGGATCTGGCTGAGCTGGTTTGAAATGCACCCACCACAGCTGGTGGCGTCACATTGAAAAAAGATGATATAAAGACCATCTTTACGTTGCATCCCTCATCCCCTCTCTCTTTCGCCACCAGGAAATGACATCATACCGCTGGAAGGTGCGCTTCTTCCTCTTCAATGTGTGCTGCTGCCTGTCAGCCGTTTATTTCTTCCGACGTCATAACAAGTACTGTGAACCAGGAAGTAAGTCCTCCCCAGCCGCCTCCCCCTCGGCCCTATAGGCCCCTCCCCCTCAGATAGCAGCAGCAGTGTCCTGTTGCCTAATGATCAGAAACACAGACTTTAGAGGAAGTCAAAAGAAGAAATGGATCATTTGTTCAGAAGCAGTTTCCCCTCTGTTTAGCCCCTATGGGTGTTTCATGTCTGTCTCTGTTTAGACACGCACGCACACACACACACACACACACACACACACACACACACACACACACTCTTTCTTCCCCCTGCTCCGCTATGGACTTGGCTATAAATCCCACAGCTGTTTGTGTTTGACTGGTAGGAGCGGCTGACAGTCACTTCTCCTTCTGACCTCTCGTCCCTCCCCCTCAGCAACCTCCCTGTCCCCCCTGTCTCTCCCCCCTCTATCGCTCTAAACACCCCCTCTCTCCCTGCCCCCCTCTCCTCTCTCTCTTCCCTTCTCCTCTGTCCCTCCTCCCTCTCTTGCCACACCTCCCTCTCCCCCTGCCCCCCCCCTCTCCCCCTGTCTCCCCCTCTCTCTGTCCCCCCCTCCTGTCTCCCCCTCCTCTCTGTCTCCCCCCTCTCTCCCCCTGTCTCCCCCCCCTCTCTCCCCCTGCCCCCCCCCTCTCTGTCCCTGTCTCCCCCCTCTCTGTCCCTGTCCCCCCCCTCTCTGTCCCTGTCTCCCCCCTCTCCCCCTCTCTCTCCCCTGCCCCCCCCTCTCTCCCCTCTCTCCTCTCTGTCCCTGTCTACCCCTCTCTCTCCCCCTGTCTCCTCCCTCCCCCTGTCTCCCCGTCTCCCCCCTCTCTCTCCCCTGTCCCCCCCCTCTCCCCCTGTCTCCCCCCTCCCTCCCCCCCCCCTCTCTCTCTCCTCTCTCCCCCTCTTCTGTCTCCCCCCCCCCAGTCTACAGCCTGTTTGCCCTGTGTGAGTACCTGGTGGTTCTCTCCAACATGGCTTTCCACATGACGGCCTTCTGGGACTTTGGCAGCACCGAGGTGATGGTTGCCACGCCGACCGAGGACAAGCGCTTCTGAGGCGCCACGGACGGAGAAGAGAGAGAGAGACTGACTGAAGGACCAAACGAGGAGGTGGAGAGGAAGAGGAGGATGAGAAGAAGGAGTGGGAGGATATTATGGATGACTAATCAAACAATTCAAGGGGAATAGAGAGAACTGGGACAAAAGACACGGAAGAAAACGAGTTCTTCTTCTTCTCATCCGCGTGCGTGTGTGTGCGTGCGTGTGTGTGCGTGCGTGCGTATGTAGTGCATGCGGGGAAGCCCCCTCAGTGCCAGTGTTTGTGTCCCTGGTGGAGGACAGCTCGTTCAGGCTGCCAGTCAGCCATTGGTTGCTTTTCCTGCTGGAGGGGGAAGTGGAAACATCTGACTGTGACATCACCGCCATTAGACTCAATGTCATGACTCTGCTGGGAACCTCCACCTCCTCTCTCTCACACACACACACACACACACACACACACACACACACACACACACACAATCTCTATCTCTGTCTCACAGACACAAATAGCCCACTCAATCTCTTTCACCCATATATACACTCATTTTGCATATTTCCATTCTAAAAAAGAGAACTGTCATCGTTTTTTGTCTCTCAGGTATTAAATCTAGTTTTGATTCTTTTTAAACGGGTTAAGACATTAGATCAGGTGCACCTAGCTGTGTTTTTAACTTTTTTTTAACTGTTTAGTTGTTTACCAGTGAAAACCAGTATGAACACTGCCCAGTGGCATAGTAACTAGTGGTAAACTAGTAAGGACCCAGTTAACCAGTGACTAAACGGGGATCTGTTGTAAATCTCAGTAGACTAGTAACGACCCATTTAACCAGTAACTACACAGTCACCTATTAATTGCAAATCTCAGTAGTCTTGCTTCATTGATCAGTATCATGAATGTGTTGGAATGTCTTGTTTTCTACTAGAGCGACAACCAGGGCTACCTAGCAACACAAACGTAAAATGATTGCTGTGTTGGTTTATGTTAAACCATACTAGGAAAAAGCTGTCAAATCATTTGCTATTCAAAGGTAACAGGGTTTGAGTGCTTTGTGGTCCTCATAGGGTTTTAAAATGTACTCTGCTTTTCTTTAATTTGTACTTCCTCTATATTGGCTAACCCTGATTGGCCCTTGTTATATCCTGGCTTGCCGTAATTGGTCACAGGTCATTCTTAGTCTCTTCTGAACGACAAATTATGGAGAGGCTCAAGGCATAAACTTGTGCAAAAATGTTTTGGGACCATATATTGTGCATGCACGCGTGCGTGTGTGTGAGAGTTGTTTGTTATAATGCTGTGCATCTTGACTGTCTTGTTAGTGCAGTATAAATTGTATACTAGAAGAAGATGAGATAAATCACTCTCTCTCTAGTGTGCTGTTGACTGAATAGCTTACGGATGCCATGGTTGACATATCAACTGGCGTAAAATTGTATTTCAAAAAAGAAAATGAAAAGCCAAATATATACAAATGTAACTTTTCTCGTGTTTGTTTTGCTTATTGTCATTTTCTATAGACATCTAAGTGCGTTTAAAGAAACTATAGGCAACTTTTTAATATTAACAAATTACCAAAATATTCTTCTGATCGCACATTGTAATGTCTATGGGAGAATGAAAATATTGCGGTTCAGATCAGTCCTCTAGAAGTCTCAATATTTAACACTCATTTTGTCTGCCACCGGCACGATCTCCCGCAAAACTGTGACAAATTGCTTCATGGCACAAGGATGTGCGTCAATAAATCAGGAAGAGATGCCCCTAGTTGGAGTATAGTCGTTGATCGTGCTAGCTATATTCAGTGACCACCAGCAGTCCGCATGTCTTCTTTGCCACGGTTCGGGAAAATAATTACAGCAAGCAAACTGTAGAGGCCGCCAAAACCCCCTCTTATAAGAAACGACTCATCCTTAGGGAAATTCGCTGGTCTGTTAGTGTAAGCATGGTGATTTGTTTTACGAGGTACCAGGAATTTACCTTCACTATTAAAATAATACATGAATAAGAGTCTCACAGCGATCTACAGAAGACTATTGTTTAAAAATGAGGAAGTTAGGTTAACGTCATTTGAATTTCAAATCACACTGGTGTTGGGTTGGTGCATGTGGTGGGGGCGATATAGCTACACACTACTGTTGACGGTGACACCTGTACACTAATGTGGGGTTTTACTGAGGTAGGCAGGCCACTCTTAAACATTAAGATATGATATAATTTATTTATTTAGAGAGACTGCAAGCTTGATTCTCTAGTGAACCTACTGTATATGATTCCCACTCTGTATTAACGGTTCCAGTATTACACTAGGGCTTGCAAGTACAGATAAATATCTCCTATTTTAATCAAGTCTTTTCACTGCTCGCTCTGTAGATGACATCCTGAGCACCTCTCTTTCTCTGCCTAAGGCTGCTGCGCTGACAGGTTCAGGCAAATATGAGGAATTTCATACCCTGTGTGTGTGTGTGTGGGGTGTGTGTGCTTGGAATCAGGCATCAGGAATCCCAAACCTTTCCCAGGATGTTTGAGTCACAGTAATCACATCATTCTCCCATTCCTCAGCTCCCCCTCCCTTAGCTGAAATACAAATTGTAGTGTTGTAGTCCATAGGTGTACTCTCCTCACTGAAATAACAATGGTAGTAGTCCATAGCTGTGCTCTCCTCACTGAAATAACAATGGTAGTAGTCCATAGCTGTGCTCTCCTCACTGAAATAACAATGGTAGTAGTCCATAGCTGTGCTCTCCTGACTGAAATAACAATGGTAGTAGTCGATAGCTGTACTCTCCTGACTGAAATACCAATGGTAGTAGTCCATAGCTGTACTCTCCTCACTGAAATAACAATGGTAGTAGTCCATGGCTGTGCTCCCCTAACTGAAATACCAATGGTAGTAGTCGATAGCTGTGCTCTCCTAGCTGAAATACCAATGGTAGTAGTCCATAGCTGTACTCTCCTCACTGAAATACCAATGGTAGTAGTCCATATCTGTGCTCCCCTAGCTGAAATACCAATGGTAGTGTTGTAGTCCATAGCTGTGCTCCCCTAACTGAAATACTAATGGTAGTGTTAGGTAATGTAGTCCATAGCTGTGCTCCCCTAACTGAAATAACAATGGTAGTAGTCCATAGCTGTGCTCCCCTAACTGAAATACCAATGGTAGTGTTGGGTAATGTAGTCCATAGCCGTGCTCCCCTAACTGAAATACCAATGGTAGTGTTGGGTAATGTAGTCCATAGCCGTGCTCCCCTAACT
>JAPMUY010005530.1:20000-27500 GCA_026901105.3 Galaxias olidus
TTGCTTGATTATATTGACAGCCCTTAAAGACATTTCAACGTTTTCCTGGACAATAATTCTTCCTTGCTAAGCATGACACCTCAATTATGCTATTTGCCATCTCAAGTAGAGTGTAATTTCTCATGAAATATTGTGCTCTGCCTCTAGTTACCATGAGATGGTAATGCCAGGTTAGACGGTGGTGAAAGCTGATTGGTCCTCTTTGTGTAGCAGTTTGGGGGCTGTATCTGCACTTAACACCGAAGCTGTTGCTACGCTAACATTAGTGCTGTCTTGTTGCTATGCTAACATTAGCACAGCAGGTGTACTAATGGTACTAATCAGGAGAGTGACTATTAGTACTGTCTTGTTGCTACGCTGACATTAGTACTGTCTTGTTGCTACGCTGACATTAGTACTCTTGTTGCCACGCTGACATTAGTACTGTCTTGTTGCTGCGCTGACATTAGTACTGTCTTGTTGCTGCGCTGACATTAGTACTGTCTTGTTGCTACGCTAACATTATTACTGTCTTGTTGCTACGCTGACATTATTACTGTCTTGTTGCTACGCTGACATTAGTACTGTCTTGTTGCTACGCCGACATTGGTGCTGTTTTGTTGCTACGCCGATATTAGTACTGTCTTGTTGCTACGCCGACATTGGTACTGTCTTGATGCTACGCTGACATTAGTACTGTCTTGTTGCTACGCTGACATTAGTACTGTCTTGTTGCTACGCTGACATTAGTACTGTCTTGTTGCTACGCCGACATTGGTGCTGTTTTGTTGCTACGCCGACATTAGTACTGTCTTGATGCTACACTGACATTAGTACTGTCTTGTTGCTACGCTGACATTAGTACTGTCTTGTTGCTACGCTGACATTAGTACTGTCTTGTTGCTACGCCGACATTAGTACTGTCTTGTTGCTACGCCGACATTGGTGCTGTTTTGTTGCTACGCCGACATTAGTACTGTCTTGTTGCTACGCCGACATTAGTACTGTCTTGTTGCTACGCCGACATTAGTACTGTCTTGATGCTACGCCGACATTAGTACAGTCTTGATGCTACGCTGACATTATTACTGTCTTGTTGCTACGCTGACATTAGTACTGTCTTGTTGCTATGCTGACATTAGTACTGTCTTGTTGCTACGCTAACATTAGTACTGCAGGTGGTCTATTGCCAGGAAAGATGGCTGACCTTCTTTACCTCTGATTATGATGCAGGAATGTCTCTGGTGCTCTTAGTTTTGTGGACACATTTACATTCTCTATCCACTCTATATATGCGTTTTGTTATGTTTTTACCTTACTGTTACCACATCACAACAGCACGCATCTTTATAATACAAGTCAATACACACACACACACACACGCACGCACGCGCACGCACGCACGCACACACACACACACACATTGACACGAACACAGGTGGACAGACACACACAGACCTGACTGCATTCACACCTTCACAACAACACACCTCTGTATAATAGGCAAATCTAGACACCTCCCCCATAGACACCCACACTCACACACAGACACATACACCCACACTCACACACAGACACCCAGACACACACAGAGACACACACACACACACACACACACACACACACACACAGGAGAGACACACACACACACACACACACACACACACAGGAGACACACACACACACACACACACACACACGTCTCACACACACACCACACACACACTGCAGAGAGAGAGCACACACACACACACACACCTCAGCACACACTGCCACACACACACACAGAGACACACACACACACACACACACACACACACACACACACACACACACACACACACACACACACACACACACACACACACACACACACACACACACACACACACACACACACACACACACACACACACACACACACACACACACACACACACACACACACACACACACACACACACACACACACACACCCAGACAGGAGTATGTTAGGTCCAGGTATATTATCAACGTTTGAAAGTTTTAGCTTCTTGTTTTTGTTGTCAGATCAGCCCTAGTTTAGCACAGAAAGAAAAAAAGAAAGAAAGAAAGAAAGAAAGTGCACAGATGAAGAAGAGAGAGAGAGAGAGAGACAGAGCGAGACAGAGAGAGAGAGAGAGAGAGACAGAGAGAGAGAATGTGTTTTGTGTGCCTCAGTGTGTGTGTGTGTGTGTGTGTGTGTGTGTGTGTGTGTCAATGGAGAGGAGACGAGGAAACGCTCCGCAAACAGCACATCTTATCTCCTCTCCCTGCAGTGTGGGGGTCCAGCCAACATTCATTACCTCTCCTCCTTCCCTCGTTCCCCTCCATAACTCCCTATTCCATTTTCTCTCCTTCCTCGCCCTCACTTCATCCTTTCCTTACGCTGTTCAGTTTCCCCTCCTTTCCTCTCCTCCCTCACTCCAGATGTTTGGATAGTGAGTGGGACTCAACCCAGGCCCCTGGGACCAGAGAGAGGCAGCCGACACCCTGCCTCTCTCTCTCTCTCTCTCTCTCTCTCTCTCTCTCTCTCTCTCTCTCTCTCTCTCTCTCTCTCTCTCTCTCTCTCTCTCTCTCTCTCTCTCTCTCTCTCTCTCTCTCTCCCTCTCTCTCTCTCTCTCTCTCTCTCTCTCTCTCTCTCTCTCTCTCTCTCTCTCTCTCTACTAAACTGTTATAGTACATCAATACACACAGTAGATTAACTCTCTATGAAGTAAACTGTTATAGTACATCAGTACACAGATTAACTCTCTATGAGAGAGTCATAGAGAATTAATCTGTGTACTGATGTACTATAACAGTAGAGAGTTACTGTTATAGTACATCAGTAGAGAGTTAACTCTCTCTAAACTGTTATAGTACATCAGTACACAGATTAACTCTCTCTGAAGTAAACTGTTATAGTACATCAGTACACAGATTAACTCTCTCTGAAGTAAACTGTTATAGTGCAGCAGTACACAGACACTCAGCCTGTTTAGTCAACTAGTAAACACAGCTGTAGTTTCATAAAAGCACGGCGTCCATTCACGACTAAACGGGACACACCCCTGCTAACCCGAAACAACCCCATCCTCCTCTAGTAGACCAAATCCAACGCACCCCTACCAAAACCAACACACTGCGCCAAACCCCACCCTGGTAAAGATGGCGGGCACATGGACAAAGCTCTGTTCATTGTGTTTGTCTGGCTCTTTGATGAGGTTTGCATGTCTTCTCAATGACAAAGCATTCGTTTGTGACAGACGCGTACCGCCATTGTCAGTCAGTATTTTAATCCCCTGGCTGGTATCTTCACAGCTCCATATGTGACTTCCTGGTCTAATAGAAAGTATCAAAGGAAAGGGACCGAGGGGGTTTGAGTCACTGGTGTGATCACACCTACTATACATTGACGGCACGCGTTAGCTGCTGGTACTCTGAGAATAGCACGTTTGACTTCACTCAGACCATCTCTCTGGATCATACTACTGCAATTACAGACCAAATCATGTTCCTTCTCTCTGGATCATACTGCAATTACAGACCAAATCATGTTCCTTCTCTCTGGATCATACTACTGCAATTACAGACCAAATCATGTTCCTTCTCTCTGGATCATACTGCAATTACAGACCAAATCATGTTCCTTCTCTCTGGATCATACTGCAATTACAGACCAAATCATGTTCCTTCTCTCTGGATCGTACTGCAATTACAGACCAAATCATGTTCCTTCTCTCTGGATCGTACTGCAATTACAGACCAAATCATGTTCCTTCTCTCTGGATTGTACTACTGCAATTACAGACCAAATCATACTGCTGGAGGTGGAGAGACAGGATGGGATCGTACTGCAATTACAGACCAAATCATGTTCCTTCTCTCTGGAGGCCAGAGAGACAGGTGGAGAGAGAGAGAGAGAGAGAGAGAGAGAGAGAGAGAGAGAGAGAGAGAGAGAGAGAGACGGGTGGGGGAAGTTTAGAGGATGTGAAATAAAAGACTAGGAGGGAAACAGCTGACTTAGTGGTCAAGTGAAGAAAAGGGGAAGAGGGGAGGTACAGAGACAGATATAAAAAGAGAGAGAGGGGGGAGAGGGAGAGAGAGGAGGGAGAGGGAGAGAGAGAGGTAGAGGGATAAAGAGACAGAGAGGCAGAGAAAAAGAGAGATGCAGAGACAGCAAGAGTGAGAGGGGGGACAGAGAGAGATGGAGAGAGAGAGAGAGATGCAGAGAGATGCAGAGAGAGAGTAGGGATGGATGAGAGAGAGAGAGGAGGGATGATAGAGAGAGAGAGAGAGAGAGAGAGAGAGAGAGAGAGATAGAGATAGAGAGAGAGAGAGATAGAGGTAGAGATAGAAAGGCAGAGACTCTACAGCAGCAACACAGTACACTGGCCAGTCCTAACCAGCTAGCTGCCTATCAACAGAAGCTTCCCTGAATCTGAAGGTGACTGAGTTTGATGCGTAGTGTGTGTGTGTGTGTGTGTGTGTGTGTGTGTGTGTGTGTGTGTGTGTGTGTGTGTGTGTGTGTGTGTGTGTGTGTGTGTGTGTGTGTGTGTGTGTGTGTGTGTGTGTGTGTGTGTGTGTCTAGGGGTTTAGGTCAATCCCAGTGGTGCCATGTTGAAGAAGGGTCTATAACTACGGTACTGTGCTATGCTTTGATATTATATATACATAACAATAGTAATGTATTGCTATTAAGACTTGCATCATATAGTCTATCCAGTAGTTTAAATGGGAATGTACTTATTCCAATTAATTCTAAATACGGGGCTCCTTAATGATGGGCGAACGGCCTAGACCTCCAGAGAGAGAGAGAGAGAGAGAGAATGAGAGAAAGAAAGAGAGAGAAAGGGGGGGTCAGATCTCCAGGGACTCCTGACAGTGGCTCTGGGACAGGAAGTAGTGTCATCGGAGCTCTGAAGCCCGCATCCATTTGACCCTGAGACGACCTTTGACCCATTTACACACACACAAACACACTATAGGTTCACACACACACACACACAGATACACACTATGGGATCACACACAAACAGCTACACACTACAGGATCACACACACACACACACACACACACACACACACACACACACACAGACTACAGCTACACACTATAGGATCACACACACACACACACACACACACACACACACACACACACACACACACACACACACACACACACACACACACACACACACACACACACACACACACACGACACACTATAGGATCACACACACAGGATTAGACACACACACACACACACACACACACACACACAGCTATACACTAAAGGATCACACACTAACTACACACTTTTACAAACATAAAAATTAAACTAGCTATTATGGAACAGTAGCTCTGTCCAAGATTTGTCAATGGGGGAATGGTGTTAATTTAGTAAACAAAAGTGACCATATTTCTCTGAGATCTTGCCTGGCAATGGACAAGGCATTCGCTTAGGCAGGCCTCTGTAAAAAACACGCAAATAAGATCTAGAATAGACCAGCCCTGCTTGGTGCATGGGTGTGAGTGACAGCTGTACTTGTTAATGTATTTGGTGTTGAACGATGGCTATCGCACCTATGAGTGTGTATGGGTCTTCGCGACAAGATGAAGCCTTTTACAACCCCAGCTGCCAAAACATCTAGTGACTATTGTGTTTCCTCCTTTCCTTCCCTGCCCAGAGTTTCGTTATGGGTGGTGAAAGACTTTTTTTTCTTTTCTTTTTTTTTTACATTGTCAGTCATTTTGTTCAACAGCGGCCTGGATGATTGGCGGCTGCTCGCGCAGGCAAAGCAGACAGCAGCGGCACTGGGAAATAGGCGTATTCATTGGAATACACCATCCTTCACAACACAATCAAGCGGGAGTCAGTTAAGCTTAAATCATCCGTGTCAAACATGCCCATGATTTTGTTTCAGACACACACACACAGAGAGAGAGAGAGAGAAAGAGAGAGAGAGAGAGCGAGCGAGGTCGCATTTTTAATTAGGTATTTTTGCATTATTCGCAGCCTTCGCTGAAGACAGCGAAACCGTTTTCCTTACTGACAGTGTGAGTGGAGGCATGTCAACATCAGAAGGGAGTGGTCGCTATCAACAAGTAGCTTCACATAATCATCACATTCATGACAGTAGGACTTTTCAAGAATGATTATAAACAAGTGGAATTTGTTTAAAATAAATCTAGAGGATAGAAAAGAGAAGTGGGATTACTGTTTTATGGAAAGTACAATCCATTTTCAAAGATATATCATTACTGAGTGGACAAGAGAAGTTACAAGGGATGTAAATTTATCGTACAGTTGGAGTCAGATAGCGAGGGAGAAGTATCGAACTCACCGATCATAGTCCTCCTTCCCTGAGGCAAAATAGCTGGAGTTGGGCGATCTTGGAGGAGCGGGACTCAGTTGTCTGTTGCTGACTGCCGGGTGTAGCTTCGCTATGAAGGAAGTCTGTTGGTTTGTCCGGGAGAGGAAGTCTATGAAATGGCTTGGTGCAGTTTGAGGAAGTTTACTTGTTGGCGTAGTGGGCCCGCGGATGCAACTCAGCGCGCGCCTCTCAAAGAGTGACTTGTCATTTTTCTCTATGGTTATGTGACTTAAGCTTTGCATCTGAAAATTAATCCGCCCATTCAAACCGGAAAATATTTGCATTGCACACAACTATTCTTGACCACTATTGTAGGCTATAAAGCTGGCCTCGGTGGTGTTAATGCAGATTTGATCCCAACACTGTACGCTGTTACTCGGGCAGACCAGCGTTTAGTGAACCACACATGCCGTCTGCCGCCACCTTGCGAGAGCATTTATGAATAATATGTAAAGATTGGTCTAACGCGGACATTTCGAAATGTTAAATAATATATTAGACTTATAATTAACAATTCAAAATGTATAGGTTAAAAATATTTTTCAAGAATGGAACTTGTAATGAGACAAAAAAGGTTCGGGCAGGCTAATATATGCATTTGCAAATTATTCAAGCTCTCTAAACTGGCAGAAAAATGTCCAGCGAAAAAAAAAGATTATTACAAACGTTATTTGGGGAAATATGATCTCTTGGCGTATAATAGGCTATTTAACATAAGTCGCTACATATTAGTTGACCAACGTATTAGACAATGATTCCATTAATTGTAGTATCACCGATATACCAGACTGACCAGCATTTTAAAAGCATATTTAAAAATTGAGTTAAAATAAATACAGTGGTTCAATACTATACGGTGAGGGCTGTTAATGATCATGGATAAACAATTAAATAGCTACTAAATAAACTCAATTTCAATTTAATCATGTCTTCATACTTTTTGCGGTCTTCCTCAACTCAAGCGGGTGTCATGAGTTAACCTCGTAGTCCGCACGATAGCGCTGTGGGACCGTCTTTTAAAAGTTATAGGAAGTTTGGGCTGTAGGCGCCTAGGCGGACATCAGAGAGAGGTGAAAAGAAAAGATGTGTGGGAGGGATCTAAAAAGTTCAGTGGGATAATTTTGAGTTTCGACAGTAGTTT
>JAPMUY010005530.1:32500-35000 GCA_026901105.3 Galaxias olidus
TTCTTCTCTCTTCATTTTATTCTTAAATAACTTCTTCATTTCTTCCTCATCATCTTTCCCTTTGTAGATTCCTTTCTGTCTCTGTAAAAAAAATAAAAGCATTATTTGAATAATTGTGTAATTGTGTAAATATTGTGTAAATATTGTGTAAATATTGTGTAAATATTCAACCGAAGGAGCAGAGCAATGGACCATGTGATCTGGTGGAACTCTCTGACTCTGAGGAAAGAGAACGCCGCTGTCGTATATCTTTGTTCTATTCAACGTTTCTTCATTTTTAAACACTGAGACAATCACCTACTTTAGGAGCTCACCGCTCAGATGACTAATAACTACACAAACTATATTTTACATTTCTAATAATAATACAAATAAAAACTCCTGGTGAGTTTTAAAAGCACTTTCAGACTCAAAGCTTGATTTATCACATTTATCACTTCCAGAACTAGTTATAGTTGAAATCATTTTTGCGTATTCTCTAAATTCTTTCCATGGGTTGAAGAGGGCAGGGGAGACTTTTCTGGAGGATCGTAGCCCAGTTTGCAGCTCTCTTTTCTGGGTAGCTGAGTTCCATATTTAGCCTCTCTGGTGGAGCTCTGTCCTAATATTTACTGTTGTCATAGATTACGCTTCTAGAAGTTCAGTCTGGTGCAGGGTTCCTACAGAATGTCTGATCGTCCATTTCTCTTGTAGGATATGCACACACACACACACACACACACACACACACTCCACCATATTGTTGTCAATGTAGGACACACACACACACACACACACACACACTACCATATTGTCGTCAATGTAGGACACACACACACACACACACACACACACACACACTCCACCATATTGTTGTCAATGTAGGACACACACACACACACTACCATATTGTCGTCAATGTAGGACACACACACACACACTAACTCTCTCTACCATATTGTCGTCATTAACTCATTAATTTCTCCTGTAGGACACAAGCACACACACACACACACACACACACACACTCTCTCTCTCTACCATATCGTTGTCAATGTAGGACACACGCACACACACCAACACATACTCAGTCACCTAATTCCACACACTCAATCACACGCACACACAAATACACTCTCTACCACATCGTCGTCAATGTAGGACACACTCACACACACACACACACACGCACACTAACTCTCTCTCTCTACCACATCGTCGTCAATGTAGGACACACACACACACACACGCACACTAACTCTCTCTCTCTACCACATTGTTGTCATGAACTGGTTAATTTCTACCAGGATGGGGATGAGGGCATTTCCCCGGCTATTAAGACAGTGAAGATGAAGGGGAGAGAGAGAGAGAGAGTGTCCGGACAGCAGGAACCCGGATTCATGGTGTTCCTGGATCAGCGTCGCCTAGCAACCCTCTGTTGTTTTTATGTCACCCGCATGTGTGTGATTTAGAGAGGAAGCCTGTTCACGCTGCACTTTAATCAGACTGCAGTCGCTCTGTCCGTCCCCCCGTCCCCCCCCCCCCCCCACACACACACCCAGGTACACACACAGGTATACACTCCTGTACTGACCTTGAAAGGCTGTGTAGATGAGGACAGAGTTATGAGGTTAAAATCTGAGAATGCACGTTTTCCTCTCAGTGAAACGCCCATATATGGTGCTAACGTCCTGGAGGCATTCCCAGTCTAATTAAATCAAGGTCAACAAACTGCTGCCTTCCTTCGTTCAAAAAATACTTTATCTTTTCTTTATTTAAAAAAACCATACCTTTCCTTAATTTAAAAAATACCATACCTTTGCTTTATTTGAATAATACCTTAATTTCGTATTAATTTCACTGATTCTGTCAAGCAGTGTGTAAACAGTAGGATTGGTACCACTGCACACTATATTAACACACACTATATTACCATCCTCTGGCACTGATCTGGGACCAGCCACTGAACACTATATAAACCTTACCATCCTGTTGCACTGATCTGGAATCAGCCACTGCAGACCATATAACCTTACCATCCTGTTGCACTGATCTGGAATCTGCCTCTGCACACTATATTAACCTTACCATCCTGTTGCACTGATCTGGGACCAGCTACTGCACACAGTTATATTAACCTTACCATCCTCTGGCACTGATCTGGAATCAGCCACTGCAGACTATATAACCTTACCATCCTGTTGCACTGATCTGGGACCAGCCACTGCACACTATATAACCTTACCATCCTGTTGCACTGATCTGGAATCTGCCTCTGCACACTATATTAACCTTACCATCCTGTTGCACTGATCTGGGACCAGCCACTGCACACTATATTAACCTTACCATCCTGTTGCACTGATCTGGAATCAGCCACTGCACACTATATTAACCTTACCATCCTGTTGCACTGATCTGGAATCAGCCACTGCACACTATATTAACCTTACCATCCTGTTGCACTGATCTGGGACCAGCCACTGCACACTATATTAACCTTACCATCCTGTTGCACTGA
>JAPMUY010005530.1:37500-40137 GCA_026901105.3 Galaxias olidus
ACACACTACACACTACACACACTACACACACACACACACACACACACTACACACACACACACACACACACACACTCACATGTACACACACACTACACACTACACACACACACACACACACACACACATACCACACACACATACCACATTGTCTGCCCCTGCATTCTTTGTCAGTAATTGCACAAAAGGGTTGCAGGTGAGCATGCCGGTGTCTCTATTCTGCCTCTTTAAAGAACGAGCCATTTTGCCTGTTAGATCGGTTTTTTGCCAATTAAGCTATCGCCACTATAGTGACATTAAACCTTCACTAAAATAGTGAAGCTAAACCTTCATCTTGTTTCTCGGTAGAAACATTTTATTTGATTACTTTATATTCTATGGTGATCTGACTTAAAATATAGTAGCTGAAATATGTTTTAGGCCTAGACAGGTTTGCATTTGATCTTAAGGAAGTTAATTATAAAAAGAACCTGATGATTCGCTTAAATCAGTTGAATTAACATATCTAACAGATTGTTTTAAAAAGGCTCCAGACCAATTTGCTTTGTGACCAGATTATCATAGGATAAAGGCAAGGGGATTTGAGTTAGACCGCACTAATTTAAGTGTAAAGATCAAGGACACAGAGAAGTTTAGAGTTTTGAAGAGTGAGATCCCCACAATTGATGGGAGGTTAACATCTACAGAGAGAACTTCAAATGATTTAATCTATGTGGAGCAGTTTTAACATGTATTAAACACAGTGCATAAGAAAGTAATAAGTCATGGTGAGAGCATTGTCTCAAAGGATATTGTGCTAATTAAGCTATCTAATCTGTGGGAGATGTTGGAGGCAGATCACAAAGACGTTGTGCATGCATGTCAAATTACCCAGAGACACACAATGGGGAGCTCATGATCATTTTTATCCTCTATGCATATAAGTATTGGTAAAGACAATTTGACCGGATAGAAGGGCTTTTCAGTGTTGTGGTGGAGCTGAGATGTGTGGTGTGTGTGTGTGTGAGCATATCTCTGATGCATCTCGATAGCTGTGCACTTGGGAAGGGGAGTGGATTTTTCAAAACGTGATCTGGGTGAAGGCTGGGGTATATATTGCATTAAGGCTCTTCATTGGTTTAGGTCTACATTGCAGCTCATGGTGTTACCCAGTTCTATAGATGTCTTCTAATGGATGGTTGAGGGTATCTGTCGAAGCCTTTGGGGCTTTGCAGTGGAAGACGCCACTAAAGTTAAATTTTCCAATGCATTGCATTTTGTTAGAGAATTTGAACCTTGACCCACATGAAAGTATGGAGCTGCAAAGGGTGTAAACGTAATAATCTCGCTACCTTCCTGAACAATTTACCTCTTTCCCTTTGATTTGTTGTATATGCAAATACTGGGCTATTACTAGGTGATGAAGAAGTGTGCATTTATTAAGGTTTCTTTTTATATAGGATGAGTTCTCCTTTTCATATAAGTTAATCTTTACTTCTGAAGGTTTAAACTGCCATTTCTCTTGAATATCAATTTAAAGCACTGGTTATGGTTTTACTCAGAGATTATTGACTTAATCTGAGCTGCAGTAGTGGATGATTAGTGGTTGGCCACACAGATCTGGTTTAGACTTGCTTGATATGTTCCCAATAAATGGTCCAGAGTATGCTGGATTCTAAACAATACCAGATAAAAGATACATTTATTTTAGTTTATTCTGCAAAGAATTTTACTTTAACGGGCTTAGAAAAACCATGCATAGCCCACCAGTTGAAGCCTCAGGGAAGAAGCGTTACCTCATTGCAAGGATGAGAGCTGTCTTCCTCTTTGCCAAGTTGACTTCCTACTATCTTTGAACAAGAGAGTAGTCTGATGTAATAAGCAGACTGATGGTAAATAGTTGGATAGTTTACGTCTCTATGTATGTATTCTATGGGTTTCATAGTGGTGTGTTGAGACCTTTCCCCTGTTCTGCAGGTCCCAAGAGTTGCCTATAGTAGACCTGTCATTAGACATCAGATTAGGCAGACTGACTCCCTGATATTTCGCCTTCCTTCAGGTGCAAATATTCAGGATTGATTTAGATGATTTACGGGGAATGCATCATATGATGCAATACAAGGATTGATATGTGGATTGGGTGGTTGCATGATGACTGTCAGTTAATTGCAGATTATTGTTGTTTTTTTGCAGACTATACATTAAGGTATAGGGTGAAGTGTAGGATGGCACGTAAAACTACCATGGTACAATCCTTCAGAGTTGATAGATATGTTACATTTGATTGTGTTTGTCGTTGCATCGAGAGCGTGTTTATTGTGAGTAAATGGCAATTTGCTGTGTCCATTTAGCCATTATTCAATAGAATTCCCCAACCTGACTACTACACTGCTTGCTGCCTCAAAAGCAAAACAAAATATGGTCAGAATTCATTTAAATCAATGTTGTGGATATGCTCAATCAGTATATTTGATGTTTTGACTTGCTGCACTAGAGATCTAGTGGTAGCTGCATGGCCAGGTACTTTCTGCTGTGTTAGCATTCAAGAACTTCCCTGTTTTAATCTGTTGGAGCCATGTTGCCGCCACTAACCTGTCAGTCCATATTGACTTCACTATTAGATATTTTACACAAGATTTAATCGCATCTGCTTGTTAGC
>JAPMUY010005532.1:0-17500 GCA_026901105.3 Galaxias olidus
CGTGGAGAATGTAAATGCAGCCATGCAGCTGCATTGGTTATCTTTGCCATACACAATTTCAGGGCTTCCTGTCAGCTCGTCTGGAAGAAGAGTTGAAGATAAACAATATAAGTATCACAGTAGTAAGTACACCGTCTCATGGTAGTTACACTCATACATGTAGGCTTAATTCTGCAACAACCATAATAATCTTCAAAGAATGTAGCATTTTTAGTTATTGTTAGGATTTTTAATCTATGGATTTTTGCATTATGTCAACCTACATCGAGGTAATAGGTGGCCCAAACGTATGTGAAAAATGATTTAAGTAAGGAGTAGCCTGTACATGATCCATTAATACATAATTCATGAATAAGAATATTGTTTTAATTTCTATGTAGGAAATTCCCACACAAACTACTGAGCAAGAGTTGTAGGCAGGAGTGGAAAGTAAGTGGTGAAAGGTAAGAATGCTTTTAAAATAGAAATGTAAATAATCTATCAAATCATCAATTTTTGAAATGCAAAGAGTGAAAGGAATAAATAAAAGTTAGTTTAAATAAAACAAGCAGCCAGTATAAAGCAAAGCTCAATGGGTTTGATTTTTTAATATATAGAACGTTAAATTAGGCTAAGTTGTCAGAAGCCAATGCATGCTGGTATTTACTAGCTGTTTTAATCAATATTAACATGAACGTGTCTTCCTTATGCAAGTAAGTCTAACTTACTCATGATCGCGTTAAACATAGACATATTTTTGGTAACGTTAGCTTCTTTGACTATAATTTTCCTACTCGTGTGGCACCTCCTTTAGCGACTAGGAGTAATTTAGTCGGAAATTTTAAATCCAACCCAAACTACGGTCAGTAATTGTGGTGTTGAAATGGAAGTAATTTTTAACATGAGCTTACCTTATGGTACGAATCCAGAGTTTACTCTGGGCAGCATCTGTCGGGAATCGATGAAACGTGCATCTCCTGTCCGACGACTTGTGGTCGCATTCCAGGGTAAAGCAAAAAACTATTGCCAAGCAATAGGTTGCAAACTTTCTTGCTAACTAACGAAAGAACAAAGAACCTGAACTTGAAAGTGTCCAACTGTTAATTGGTAACTCGAGAATTTGTTAAAACAAACAATAAGAACAATACAATCTGAAAATATTACGAACTGCTGAATCAACAAGTTAGAAAGTTATTAATTATTACGTTTGAAAGAGCAAGGCACAACTTGACGCTGTAAAACGAGCAAGTACATGAGGTCGGCGTGATGACGTGTAATGTCCCCGTCAACCTCTTCGTAAGCTTGTGTAGTTTAGTTTAGCAACTTAGCAACCACCCTTTTTAAGACACGTAAAAGCTTCAAATTTCACAAGGGGGGTATGTACTGACGTGTTTTATGTTGTGGAACAAAACGTGAAAATAGTTCAAGCTTCTGTAAACCATAGGCCTTATTTCAGGCATTTAAAGAAAAAACAATGCAAAAAATGCATTGACATTGAGACGAGGGAACCCACAGGGCAAAAATGCAAACACTTCCGGACTCAATTCTGACATTCCCTATAGAGCTCATTAAATTGAAACTGAGTGGTGATTGGTGGAGGAGTAGATCTACCGACCTATCGATGTCTTCTATTGGCGAGCGGTAGTACTCTAACTGAGTGGTGATTGGTGGAGGAGTAGATCTACTGACCTATCGATGTCTTCTATTGGCGAGCGGTAGTACTTCAACTGAGTGGTGATTGGTGGAGGAGTAGATCTACTGACCTATCGATGTCCTCTATTGGCGAGCGGTAGTACTTTGAGTGGTGATTGGTGGAGGAGTGGATCTACTGACCTATCGATGTCCTCTATTGGCGAGCGGTAGTACTTTGAGTGGTGATTGGTGGAGGAGTGGATCTACTGACCTATCGATGTCTTCTATTGGCGAGCGGTAGTACTTTAACTGGCTCTTGTCCTTCGCGGGGCAGAATATCCGTCCAATCAGGACCATGGAGATGATGGCTGAGGGGATGAGGATGAAGGCTAGCAGCACAGCCACGTCGGAGAAACGGATGCTGGGCACTGAGGAAGAGGAAGAGAGACACACACACAACCATTAACTAAAAAGACATGACTGAGTTACTTCAAAAATGACGCACACGTGCACACTTTCTGGGAAATATGACAACAGTAACTTTCTGCGTGGGTGTGGCCGCATTAACCTAATTATACAATGAGAAAATGGAGAGGCCGTGGATCTCTTATGAATTGCCCCTGTTTTCCTGTGTGTGTGTGTGTGTGTGTGTGTGTGTGTGTGTGCAATCTACAGGGTTCTGAGACTATCATGGTGTGTGTGTGCACACTTGTGTGAGTGACTGAGCACGGTGTGTGTGTGTGTGTGTCTCTGTGTGTGTATGTATTTATGTGTGTGTGTGTGTGTGTGTGTGTGTGTGTCACTGGGCGTGACAGTGAGCATGGTGTGTGTGTGTGTGTGTGTGTGTGTGTGTGTTTATGTGTGTGTACCTCTAGGGGTGACAGAAAGCACGGTGTGTGAGGTGGGGGACCCATGCACATCGGGGGGGTTCCTGACGGTGCAGGTGAAGGTCCCGTTGTCACTGAGCGAGGCGTTGACCAGCACCAGAGAGGCGTCCCCGCGCGCCGGGCTACCCTGCCACCGAATACGACCCAGGAACTGACCCTCTGTAGGCAGGTACACCTTAGAGGAGAAGTGGAAGAACTGGAGAGAGAGAGAGAGAGAGAGAGAGAGAGAGAGAGAGAGAGAGGGGGGGGGGGGGGGGGTGTAAAGAGGTTAGTACAGAACAAGATCTTATCTGTGGAGATAAAGGCTTAGCTGGTTATCAGGTAATGAGCTCTGAGGAAGTGGTCATCTCAAAGTACTTTTTAACACACACACACTTCAGAAGTCACCAGTGCTTCCAAGCTGAGTTGTTTTATAGCAGCGATGAGTCAGCAAGATGAGTATCATTGTCCAGACAGTGTTGATCAGTATGTCATTACCTCTCTATCCCTCTAACTCTAACACACACACACACGCATACATAGACACAAACACGCGCACACGCACACACACAAACACTAAATAAATGAAGACACAATGAATATAGACACACAATAAATAAATATAGACCGACAAGCTATATACATAATTACATATATATACATACATACAGGTACATACACAAATCATAGTACATGGGATTTTTAAGCACTTTTCTAATAACTCATGACACTGTACAAAGGGAAAAACTGCAAAAGCAACTACACAAGCAATATACAATATACAGTATATATACACGTACACTAGACGCACACAGTAGTACTGACATAGTGATGCTGTAGTACCGACGTAGTACCAACGTAGTACTGACTCACTGACGTAGTACTGATATAGTACCGACATAGTACCGACTCACTGACGCAGTACTGATGTAGCACTGACAAAGTACCAACGTTGTACTGACGGAGTACTGATGTAGTACTGGCTCACTGACGTAGTACTGATGTAGTACTGACACGGTACCACCGTAGAACTGACGTAGTACTAACTCACTGACGTAGTACTGACATAGTATCAAGATAGTACTAACATAGTACTGGCTGACTGACATAGTACTGACGTAGTACTGATGTAGTACTGACATAGTACTGGCTGACTGACATAGTACTGATGTAGTACTGACGTAGTACTGACGTAGTACTGGCTGACTGACATAGTACTGATGTAGTACTGACGTAGTACTGACGTAGTACTGGCTGACTGACATAGTACTGATGTAGTACTGACATAGTACTGACGTAGTACTGATGTAGTACTGACATAGTACTGGCTGACTGACATAGTACTGATGTAGTACTGACGTAGTACTGACGTAGTACTGGCTGACTGACATAGTACTGATGTAGTACTGACGTAGTACTGACGTAGTACTGGCTGACTGACATAGTACTGATGTAGTACTGATGTAGTACTGACGTAGTACTGGCTGACTGACATAGTACTGATGTAGTACTGATGTAGTACTGACGTAGTACTGGCTGACTGACATAGTACGGACGTAGTACTGATGTAGTACTGACATAGTACTGGCTGACTGACATAGTACTGATGTAGTACTGATGTAGTACTGACGTAGTACTGGCTGACTGACATAGTACTGACGTAGTACTGGCTGACTGACATAGTACTGATGTAGTACTGATGTAGTACTGACATAGTACTGGCTGACTGATGTTATACTGATGTAGTACTGATGTAGTACCAACGTAGTACTGACGTAGTGCTGGCAGACTGATGTTATACTGATGTAGTGCTGACATAGTACTGGCTGACTGACGTAGTATAGATTACCAGTCTGTATTACATCCAGACTACAGAGTACTCTTTAATTACATAGATTTTTATAGAACTCTCAGGGTTTCACTTCTACCTAAGTACCTTGCAGCTAGCAAGGGAAGGCCCACAGGATATTTAATTTAAAAAATATACAGCCGGTTTAGAGAGGCAGTCTGACACGCTCCTTAGGGGATCCCCCAAAGCTGCCGCTTTGAAAGTGGTTCTGATTAATTGTACTATTCAAACCTCAGACGTTTTCAGATCCTAAACCGCTAACGACGCGTGATTGAATCGTTGAGACCAATTCAGGGGCCGTACCATTCAATCCAGGAAATGAATTCTCATCAAGCCAAAGCCCTCCCACTCTCTCTGTCTGTCATCCTCTAATTCTAAAAGCTTTTGGCGTCAGAATGATATTTGGTTCTGATTGAATCTCTCCTATTGCTTATTCATAGTCTCTCCTATGGCCTTGCAAGGCAGACCCTTAGAACCTGTTGATGAGATTGGCCAGTGACCAGAAAACAGTAGTCTCTCTCTCTCTCTCTCTCTCTCTCTCTCTCTCTCTCTCTCTAGAGAGAGAGAGAGAGAGAGAGAGAGAGAGAGAGAGAGAAAGCGGAGAGCACTGTTGATCTGCTTGCGTCCTCCTCCCTTTTCTAAATTCCGTTAAAGCCATATAAACCTCCTTAAAGCAGGGTTCAGGTTAACAGGATAAGCTATGATTGTCTGTGTGTAGATCAATCCCAGTGGTGTATGTAAGCTATGTGTGTCTGTGTAGACCAATCCCAGTGGTGTATAGTGTAAGCTATGTGTGTCTGTGTAGACCAATCCCAGTGGTGTATGTAAGCTATGTGTGTCTGTGTAGACCAATCCCAGTGGTGTATGTAAGCTATGTGTGTCTGTGTAGACCAATCCCAGTAGTGTATAGTGTAAGCTATGTGTGTCTGTGTAGACCAATCCCAGTGGTGTATAGTGTAAGCTATGTGTGTCTGTGTAGACCAATCCCAGTGGTGTATGTAAGCTATGTGTGTCTGTGTAGACCAATCCCAGTAGTGTATAGTGTAAGGTATAAGGTACGTGTCTCCTGTTCAGAAGCAGCCACACCTATTAGCAGCTCTCAGATCAGAACAGCTAGGATCTGTTTTGCTGACTGACTCATAAATTGTACATTGTAGCAGTGTTTAGTCACATGTGCAAACACACTGAGTGGCTTTGGCTGAATGTCTTTTTTTTTTCTTTTTCTCTCACACACACACACACACACACACACACACACACACACACACACACACACACACACACACACACACACACACTTTAAACAAGTGAGCCAACAACAGTCCATAAGTCATAAGGAGAGAGAGAGAGAGAGAGAGAGAGAGAGAGAGAGAGAGAGTGTTCCTGTAGGACACACCGTAACAGCATTACACCCGACAGTACTTCACTTCTATAGTACCCACTAACAACATTACAGCGACCAGACAATATAGAAATCAGCTTAGTAGAATCTACAGGCAGAAGCACTTCACTTCTATGATCTTAGTACCCACTAACTACATTACAGCAACCAGACAATATAGAAATAGGGTCAGTAGAATCTACAGGCAGACAGAAACAGCTATTCCGGGCATAGATCAATAGAATAACTGGTCCACTGCCAGCCTGTTGGTAAGGTCAAAGACAAATTAATATTTATTTAGGGGACTAAACAGGCATTAAACATTTTGATTTTAAACTTTCCATTGTACTTGTTGTTCTACAGTTCAAAGCTATAGTTCAATATAATCAGCACCCATCTGAAGGGCCATAGAGACGGAGCAAACAGAACCAACACAGACACGGCGCAGGCAACATGGCCGACTACAATCACACAGTCTGCCAACCAAAACACTAAAGCTGGCGTACGACTACATAACGTGGTCAGACACCAAAACAGTCAAAATAAAGAATAAGAAAAAAACGCAACCCTTATTCTAGTCCACCTGTTTCTACGTGCAGCGTGTGGCCAATCAGATGGGCCTCCACTGCACCAATCAGATGATGTGGTTCAGGCGAATACGCAGAACAAGATGGAACCACCAGAGAGTGAGTGGATAGCAATGGGCCCCATTATCCATAGGATAGCCATTAGCAACCAAACCGCTAAACCACGACAAAGACAAGGCAAGCATTTAGAAATATGGTCACCAATACGGATGTAGAAGATACATTACAGCAGTGAGCAGTGGCCACCGCTACGCAACCACAGAAGAAGAAACGTGTACATTTGGAACATTAGAAGAAGAGAGAAAGTATATTGCCTTCATGTGAGCCGTGAGGGACAGTAACTGACCACTTGAATATAAACGTCTAAAGTGACACGTCCATACTGCGCTGATGTGAGTTCAACTAGGAGGAAAACAGTGCGCTGCCATTTCACAACATTCCACTGCAACACAAGCTGTGGCTAGCTGTTACGCAAGACACAGGGCGTCGCTAGGCAACAGTGCTGAGACCTTAGCTAGCGAGCACCAAAGGGAGCGAGGAGGTCCAGTGTTTGAATGATCACTCCAGTTCTTGAGACACACTAGAATTGCCATATTCTATTAAGGGGTTTGGCATGAGAACGGGATGACTGGCTAAAGTAGACTGAGTGTTAGGTTCAAATGAAACTAAAACTACCACAAAAGAAGAAAAGGACATGTACGCATCAGTGGACATGAGACATGTGGCCACAGCTGCACCACAGAAGAAGAATAGAGCTCTGTGCATTAGGAGTAAAGAGAGTCCACTCATCCGTTGACCACGATAAAGCTGACCAGGACATAGAGGGGACTCCGTGCTATTTCATGTGACGCAAGACTGTGTGTTTGAACAACAACGCTGAGGAAACTCAAGCACTCTTTGCTCTGAGTCTGAGTGTGTCTGTGTCTGTGTCTGTGTCTGTGTGTGTCTGTCTGTCTGTCTGTCTGTCTGTGTCTGTGTCTGTGTGTGTCTGTGCTCACCGTCAGAGGCGCCCCCCCACTCTGAGGGCGGTAGGCCCAGTCCACAGTCATCCGGCTGCTGGCTCTGCTGGAGGAGGTGAAGCTGCAGGGCAGAGTGACGGCGTCTCCCTGCACAGAGTGCACCTCCGCTGGGGAGCTCACTACAACGGAGGCCCCTGGAGCTGGAACTGCAGGAGAGGAGAGGAGAGGAGAGGTGGCAGGAGAGGGGGGGTGGGGAGAGGAGAGGAGAGGAGAGGGCAGGGCAGGGCAGGAGAGGAGAGGTTGCAGGAGAGGAGGAAAGGAGAGGAGAGGAGAGGAGGGGGGCAGGAGGAGAGGAGAGCAGAAGAAAGGGGGGACAAGAGGAGAGGATGTATGTTAAGAAAGAGAGAGAGAGAGAGAGAAATAGCGCATGAGATAGTGGCAGGGAAAGAGAGAGAAACGAGATACGTTATACATTTACACAATAACTGTCAAATGTGAGAGATGACAGAATCAGTCTGTCCCTAAAAGCACATCCATGTCTGGCATCAGTGGTCACTATGACTAGCATCAACTTCCTAAAAGTACATCCATGTCTGCCATCAGTGGTCACTATGACTAGCATCAACTTCCTAAAAGTACATCCATGTCTGCCATCAGTGGTCACTATGACTAGCATCAACTTCCTAAAAGCACATTCATGTCTGCCATCAGTGGTCACTATGACTAGCATCAACTTCCTAAAAGTACATCCATGTCTGCCATCAGTGGTCACTATGACTAGCATCAATTTCCTAAAAGTACATCCATGTCTGCCATCAGTGGTCACTATGACTAGCATCAACTTCCTAAAAGTACATCCATGTCTACCATCAGTGGTCACTATGACTAGCATCAACTTCCTAAAAGTACATCCATGTCTGTCATCAGTGGTCACTGACTAGGATCAACTTCCTAAAAGCACATCCATGTCTGCTATCAGTGTGGTGCTCACTGACTGGCATCAACTTCACAGACAGGCATATTTCGTTATTAGTGATCAAGTTGACCTTTAACCTTGTCCTAGTTTCTTTGTAGGTTCATGAGGAGGTCAAAGCAGAACAACGCTTAAAGAGCTCCACCAAAAGCCCACAGTGAAAATGACCTTAGGCTTCCAGCTGAACCTACGAGCATTCACAAGCAACCATCAATGTATCATCCAAACAAGCAGAGGCGCAGGAGCCATTCTGAACCTCTGACACTGAAATGCTAGCGGGGTGCATGCTTCCCTGATGTTTTCTTCTCTTTTTTTTTTTAAATAAAGCACTGAAATGCAAATGTCGGGTGACTTTTGAGATGAGTGTACTAATTAGTGTGGTTTTAAAAGAGTCTGTGCAGTGACAGAAGATGGAAGAGAGACTGAGGAGGGGAGATGATAAAGATATAAAGAGGTGTTGTTGCATAAATTACATGTTATATTATTGTAAGCCAATCAGATTCGTGAATATTGAGTTATCGAAGGACATTTGACTGACATGTACCGGCTGATCCCAGATTCTTTCTTTTCCTTTCTCTTGCTCTCGTCTCTCTCACCTTGGAATAACCTGCTTTCTCTCTTCCCCTCTTTGTCTATCCTTGGAAGAGCCTGTTTTCTCTCTTCCCCTCTTTGTCTGTACTTGAAAGAGCCTGTTTTCTCGTTCTCCTCTCCTCACACTCCGTACCAGCTGCCTGTCTAATTCTCTCAATCTCTTCTGCTGTCTCTCCAGCAGAATGTTTTTAAATGATTAAAGAAAACATCTCTAAGGGGATTGTAGCATTTCATCATTCCATCCTTTGACAAAAGCGTGATTAATGTTTATGGAAAACTGGTGTATCCAATAATTTGTCCACCCTCTATGTCCATCCATCCATCCATTAGCTATACCACTTATCCTTTGCAGGGTCGCGGGGGAGGGGGGGCTGGTACACCCTGTACAGGTTGCCAGTCAATCACAGGGCTGACACATAGGGACGGACAACCACTCACACTCAAATTCACATTCACACCTGCGGGCAACTTTGAGTCACCAATTAGCCTGCATTAAAACCAGTGCACCACTGTGCCAGCCTACACTCCGTCATCAAATCTATTTGAAATTGACACACATTTGAAATGTTGTCACATTGGCCATGGTTCTCAGCAGGAAACCGATGGATTGTCTACTCCAGGTAGGGAATGAGTCTTTACCCCAAGTGAAGGAGTTCAAGTATCTTGGGGTCTTGTTCTCGAGTGAGGGTAAAATGGAACGAGAGATGGGCCGGAGAATTGGAGCAGCAGGTGCGGTGTTGCAGTCGCTCTATCGCACCGTTGTGACGAAGAGAGAGCTGAGCCAGAAGGCAAAGCTCTCAATCTACCGGTCTATCTTCGTTCCTACTCTCACCTATGGTCATGAAGGGTGGGTCATGACCGAAAGAACGAGATCGCGGATACAAGCGGCGGAAATGAGTTTCCTCCGGAGGGTGGCTGGCATCTCCCTTAGGGATAGGGTGAGAAGTTCAGCCATTCGTGAGGGACTCGGAGTAGAGCCGCTGCTTCTTTGCGTAGAAAGGAGCCAGTTGAGGTGGTTCGGGCATCTAGTAAGGATGCCACCTGGCCGCCTCCCTAGGGAGGTGTTCCAGGCACGTCCAGCTGGGCGGAGGCCACGGGGCAGACCTAGGACCAGGTGGAGGGATTATATCTCCACACTGGCCTGGGAACGCCTTGGAATCCCCCAGTCAGAGCTGGTTAATGTGGCCCGGGAAAGGGAAGTTTGGGATGCCCTGCTGGAACTGCTACCTCCGCGACCCGACCCCGGACAAAGCGGATGACGATGATGATGATGACACATTTGAAATACATTAAATTGATATATTTAACAAAGATTTAACAAGTTAGGGCAGAAATGGAAGCAGGAAGTATGGTAACAAAGGTAGGAGAAGGCACATATGAATACCATGGCAACAAGCTGGGTAGGCTAGCCAGTGGTGGTAAACATTCTCTTCATTCATAGTAAGGAACGTGCCCTAACAATGACACTGTAATCCCAAGCCTTTGAATGACGATACGGTCTATAAATAGACCCAATGGCTGGTTTACTACACTGAGATAGTTGTTACGATACACACCCTTTTTCAAATCAACATGGCCGAAACATTCCTCATGACTACGACGCAGAGTTAAGCTTATCTCTTGCATAACAATAGCGGTTTCAGTTCCATTACAGGCAATACCAATATGCTTGGAACACCTCTGGAAAACTGTGTACTAAGAAACAGTGAGGAACTTTCCTAACAGGAGATGAAAGAATGATTAAACCTTTTTCTCTCGAACCTGATTTCCATACTGTGTGGGAGACAACTATGGAAATATTTGTCCCTAGTCCAGTTTAAAAAAAAAAGAACATTAGACCATAAATTAATCACCTTTTTTCACAATCATCTGTATTTCTACTCCACATACGCCTTTCCAGCTGGGTTCAAACCGACTGCAATGCACTGAGTGTAACATTATGATCTGATGCATGTAGCCTGACCTCTCACATGTATGAATCATACATGTAGCCTGACCACAGCACTGTCCACATCCTCCACACCCTGTGTCCAGCCAACATTAAAACATTCATGTAGTCTGACTTCATGTAGTCCAACTACATTAAAACATAGATTTAGTCCGACTACATTAAAACATTCATGTAGTCCAACTACATTAAAACATAGATATAGTCCGACTACATTCAAACATAGATTTAGTCCGACTACATTCAAACATAGATTTAGCCTAACTACATTAAAACAGATTTAGTCTAAGTTGAAACATGCATGTAGTCTCACTACATTAAAACATAGATTTAGTCCGACTACATTAAAACAGATTTAGTCCGACTACATTCAAACAGATTTAGTCCGACTACATTCAAACATAGATTTAGTCCGACTACATTCCATCATAGATTTAGTCTGAGTCCGATTACATTAAAACATAGATTTAGTCCGACTACATTCAAACGTAGATTTAGTCCGAGTCCGACTACTTTAAAACATAGATTTAGTCCGAGTCCGACTACATTAAAACATAGATTTAGTCTAACGACATTAAAACAGATTTAGTCTAAGTTCAAACATGCATGTAGTCTCACTACATTACAACATAGATTTAGTCTACATTACAACACGCATGTAGTCAGACAACATGCTCTGGTGCTATGTGTTGACATGTAACACAGGGAGGAAGACCTTGGATGGATGTGCAGGAGATATCTAACCGAGAGGAAGAGGAGGAGAGGGACGCTAACTTCATTAACTTAGACAATCACCAACCTAAATCTACAGCTACCCTCTTTGACAAATGAATAACCTTCCCACTAGGTATCCATGGATGAATAGAGATTTGATCAGCCCTGAAAGGTCTATTCCCGGGACCTCCCACTCGTGTTCTTTCAGACCGTGAAGGGGCTCCTAAGTAAAAACCTGTTGAAGACTTCAGTGGTGATTGTATGTAATGGTCTAGCAGAGGGGATGGCTTTAGGTAAGTCTCATCTTCAAACTTCAACAAAAAGGATCCCAAATGGTTGTAGAGGGAGAGGCACATAGTTCTGTTAGCGTGGAGGACGTCTGAGCACTGTGTATAGGCTTCCATCGTGTATCAGTGACCAGGTCCACAGCAACCAAAACCCATACCGCCCCCACGCCGTTCCCACGGAAACCGGTGTTCAGGAAGGACACCGGCCTTCCTTTCATTCCCCGACAACGTAAAAACAGTTTTCACTGTAAACAACATGAAACAAAAGAGAGAACCCTCTTTTCACTCTCAAGGATGTATATCTAGGATGGAGTGATGAGACGAAGGACACCACAAAGCAGGTTCCATCAAAGGAGGCAAGTGCCATGACACCACTAACACCCTCCGTCAGACACACCCAAAGAATACGTGCTAAGACGTTAAGACCACCAGCCCCTGGTCTGCATCACACCTCCAGACCAGATTAAACGGTCTGCATCACACATCCAGACCAGATTAAACGGTCTGCATCACACCTCCAGACCAGATTAAACGGTCTGCATCACACATCCAGACCAGATTAAACGGTCTGCATCACACATCCAGACCAGAGAAAACGATCTGCATCACACATCCAGACCAGAGAAAACGGTCTGCATCACACATCCAGACCAGAGAAAACGGTCTGCATCACACATCCAGACCAGAGAAAACGGTCTGCATCACACATCCAGACCAGAGAAAACGATCTGCATCACACATCCAGACCAGAGAAAACGGTCTGCATCACACATCCAGACCAGAGAAAACGGTCTGCATCACACATCCAGACCAGATTAAACGGTCTGCATCACACATCCAGACCAGATTAAACGGTCTGCATCACACATCCAGACCAGAGAAAACGATCTGCATCACACATCCAGACCAGATTAAACGGTCTGCATCACACATCCAGACCAGAGAAAACGATCTGCATCACACATCCAGACCAGAGAAAACGGTCTGCATCACACATCCAGACCAGAGAAAACGGTCTGCATCACACATCCAGAGAAAACGATCTGCATCACACATCCAGACCAGAGAAAACGGTCTGCATCACACATCCAGACCAGATTAAACGGTCTGCATCACACATCCAGCCCAGAGAAAACGGTCTGCATCACACATTCAGACCAGAGAAAACGATCTGCATCACACATCCAGACCAGAGAAAACGGTCTGCATCACACATCCAGACCAGAGAAAACGATCTGCATCACACATCCAGACCAGATTAAACGGTCTGCATCACACATCCAGACCAGAGAAAACGATCTGCATCACACATCCAGACCAGAGAAAACGGTCTGCATCACACATCCAGACCAGAGAAAACGGTCTGCATCACACATCCAGAGAAAACGATCTGCATCACACATCCAGACCAGAGAAAACGGTCTGCATCACACATCCAGACCAGATTAAACGGTCTGCATCACACATCCAGACCAGAGAAAACGGTCTGCATCACACATTCAGACCAGAGAAAACGATCTGCATCACACATCCAGACCAGAGAAAACGGTCTGCATCACACATCCAGACCAGATTAAACGGTCTGCATCACACATCCAGACCAGAGAAAACGGTCTGCATCACACATCCAGGCCAGAGAAAATGGTCTGCATCACACCTCCAGAGAAAACGATCTGCATCACACATCCAGACCAGAGAAAACGATCTGCATCACACATCCAGGCCAGAGCAAACGATCTGCATCACACATCCAGGCCAGAGCAAACGGTCTGCATCACACATCCAGGCCAGAGAAAACGGTCTGCATCACACATCCAGACCAGAGAAAACGGTCTGCATCACACATCCAGACCACAGAAAACGGTCTGCATCACACATCCAGAGAAAACGATCTGCATCACACATCCAGACCAGATTAAACGGTCTGCAACACACATCCAGACCAGAGAAAAAGATCTGCATCACACATCCAGAGAAAACGATCTGCATCACACATCCAGACCAGAGAAAACGGTCTGCATCACACATCCAGACCAGAGAAAACGGTCTGCATCACACACCCAGACCAGAGAAAACGGTCTGCATCACACATCCAGACCAGAGAAAACGGTCTGCATCACACCTCCAGATCAGAGAAAACGGTCTGCATCACACATCCAGACCAGATTAAACGGTCTGCATCACACATCCAGACCAGAGCAAACGATCTGCATCACACATCCAGACCAGAGAAAACGATCTGCATCACACATCCAGACCAGAGAAAACGATCTGCATCGCACATCCAGACCAGAGCAAACACTGCCAGAAGGTCAACAAACCTAACCCTCTCTATTTAAACAGTTGGGAAACTGACTGAAGAAATACTTTCGAAGTTAACAATGTTTCTCTTTCCTACTCGGTGTGGTTTTATTTAGTGATGATTTAGATGTTTGGCTCGGTGGCTGGTCGGCACCTCGCCAAAAAGCCTGTCTAATAAAAGTCTGACACACACCATCAAACAAATGGAATGGGGAGAGCTGAATACTGCTGGAGACGTGACAAAGACATGAATATTATTTTTGACAGCACTGGGCAACCATTAATTAGAAACTAGTCAGAGTGCTTCACTCCACTGTAGTCTACAGACTCTAGTCAGGGTGCTTCACTGTAGTCTACAGACTGTAGTCTGGGTGTTTCACTGTAGTCTACAGACTAGTCAGGGTGTCTCTCTGTAGTCTACAGACTAGTCAGGGTGCTTCACTGTAGTCTACAGACTCTAGTCAGAGTGCATCACTCCACTGCAGTCTACAGACTCTAGTCAGGGTGCATCACTCCACTGCAGTCTACAGACTCTAGTCAGGGTGCACCACTCTACTGTAGTCTATAGACTCTAGTCAGGGTGTTTCTCTGTAGTCTACAGACTCTAGTCAGGGTGCTTCACTCCACTGTAGTCTACAGACTCCACTCAGGGTGCTTCACTGTAGTCTACAGACTAGTCAGTGTGCTTCACTGTAGTCTACAGACTCTAGTCAGGGTGTTTCACTGTAGTCTACAGACTCTAGTCAGGGTGCTCCACTCCGCAGAAGTCTACAGACTCTAGTCAGGGTGCTCCACTCCGCAGAAGTCTACAGACTCTAGTCAGGGTGCTTCACTCCACTGTAGTCTACAGATTTGCCACGGTGCCAGTCAACAGACTCCTTGCCAGAGTGTCTGTCTGTGTATGTGCTTCACTGTAGTCTACAGACTCTAGTCAGGGTGTTTCACTGTAGTCAACAGACTCCTTGCTGGGGTGTCTGTCTGTGTATGTGCTTCACTCCACTGTATTCCTACAGCTTGTTGTGTTTTTCAGATCTAACGGCTAAGCACAGCCCCTGTCTTTCCCACTTACACAGTGTGTGGCTTCGAAACAGCAGCTTAAACGGCTGGACATGTTTCTAACATTTCCAGATATGCTGACAAACCCTCTCTTGAGAGCAGCAGGTGTGGTGTAAAGGATAATATCTTATGTAAATGAGAAGGGCTTAAATGCTTAACTACACTACTGTATGCAGCACCTAAATTATTCAGACAATATCCCTCCTTTGTATTTCTGTAAAAACCCTTCTCTCTATCAATTGTGGTATTTAGACAAGGATATGTTGTTCATGCAAGGGACCGTGCTATTTTACATTTGAACTAAACTATTTATGTTCCCAGGGTTACTATAATATTATATATTTCACAGGTTCAATATTTGACTACAAACGTAACCGCTGATATTAGCGCCACTGGTCCCAGATTCACCATATATGGGCACGTAGGCACGTGCCCAGGGTCGGCCCTTCCCCTGAGAGCACAAGGACGGGGGACTGCGTTTGCATAAAAATCAAATACGGTAGCCTTCTACCACTACCAGTGAACTGTAAGAGGAAGAAAGACAAGAACGTTGTAATTCTCTGCTACACAGTATGCAGCATGACAACAAATGACATGTAAGCAGTGTAAGCAGAGATGGCATGGCGCAGAAAAACACACGTTAGAAAAGTCATAATGCTGCCTCAGGTTAAATTCTTACTTATATTTTCATTAACATTGAAACGCTTGTGATCAAACACGACTGGAAAGAAAACAAGTAATATTCGCCGAAGGAAGCGAATTATTTTGGCATCAGACACGAAATTACATTCCTTGGGGAACAACATGCCAGAACAAGGCCTGAGGCCGAATAGGCTGGACGGCATTGACGGTTGAACCTGAATTTACTTATCTCCCCCTTTCTTTGTCTACTACTACGCATTTAATATTTTCCATTGTCTGTTTCGACCACATATATAAAGGAGTGAAACCATTAGTCGTGTGTGTGGAATGAAACTATATTAACTTAATCTAGCAGGGACCATACTTAAATATATCAACATGAGGTATGTTAGACGCTTAACAAACTGCAGTGAAAGCAGACATTCAGCGACAAAAATCTGTCGCAAATACGCGTCTATATAGGCTTACTATGTGACTTATGTTGTCACGACGGTAAAACGTCAGGTTGTAAACTAACTCACCAAACCAAACGATCAAATACAACAACAGCACGACATTCAGGCTGCTACTCCGAGGTTGTAATCGAACCATATTGTGTAAAAGAAGTTGACTCGAAGATGTAAGATTTTCAAGTTGAAAACAACTTTGTGTTATGCCAATTCGTCGTCCATTTTTTTGCATTACTAATAAAGTTTTTCCGCCTCTCTACGGAATAGGTATTGCGAGCGATAGACAATTCACGCATGCGTAAACTCACCTAACAGGTGTAACAAGAAATCAATCATACACCTGACGACCAACAAAAACGAACAATTATACCTTTAAATATGTTTATTATTTGTTGTTTAAAATCAAGGACAAGCATATGTTGAGTCAATGCTGTATATGCTGGGACTGGGTCTAAATCTCCAAATGGAATGAGGATTTGGAGGAGTAGGAGGGGAGTACGCCGATAGGCGCAAAATAGACCCAGACATCAGACATTTTTGCGATGAAGAATATAGTTATCATAGAGCCTATTCTCGCCCAAGTTCGAAAATAGGTTCATTGGATTGATTATTTTGGTCGTCATCATCATGATCATATCGAAATGAAAGACCTATTTCATTTAAACACATTTTTACTTTGTAACTTGTATCTGGTTTTATTTTAAATTATTTTATTATTGTATTTTATTTATTTATATTTTTTTCACATTTTTCTTCAGTGTTTTAATTGCTTGTGCAATCCTTTTTATTTTGTCTTATTTCCTTTAAAGCAGCTGTAGGTAGTATCTTATAAGAGATGGGTTTTGGCTGCCTCTACAGTTTTCACTAACCTCCAATATATGCAGAATGCACGTGGTCACTGCATATGGCTAGCACGATCAACGACTAAACCGCTTAACCACGAGTTTTTCATTTTCCCATAGATTTTACAATGTGCCATCAGAATAAATGTATTGCTAATACGTTAATATAAAAAAAGTTTCCGACAGTTGCTTTAAAATCCTTAACCTTGCAGCCTTCAGCCCTACCCTTTTTCACTGTTCCAGTTTGGGGCAATACGTTTTTTAGTAATAAGTTTGCTTGGATGTTTTAATTTTGTCATGTTTTAATCTCGTCCACTAATTGTGAAACTAAACTATTAATTGGAAAGAGTGATCGGTCATTCCTATGACAGCTCCCTCTAGTGGTGTTGTTTTAACTGATTCAGATTCCTTTTAATTAAAGTTTTATTACAGTTGCTTGCACTG
>JAPMUY010005532.1:22500-35000 GCA_026901105.3 Galaxias olidus
ATATACTCCAGTCTAATTATATATACTCCACAGTCTAATAATATATACTCCAGTCTAATTATATATACTCCACAGTCTAATAATATATACTCCAGTCTAATTATATATACTCCACAGTCTAATTATATATACTCCAGTCTAATTATATATACTCCACAGTCTAAATATATATAATCCAGTCTAATTATATATACTCCACAGTCTAATAATATATACTCCAGTCTAATTATATATACTCCACAGTCTAATGATATATACTCCAGTCTAATTATATATACTCCAGTCTAATTACATATACTCCACAGTCTAATGAAAAACTGTATACTCCACAGTCTAATGAAATACTGTATACTCCACAGTCTAATAATATACACTCTACAGTCTAATGATATACTGTATACTCCACAGTCTAATAATATATACTCCACAGTCTAATGATATATACTCCACAGTCTAATAATATATACTCCACAGACTAATAATATATACTCCACAGACTAATAATGTATACTCCACAGTCTAATAATATACACTCCACAGTCTAATGATATATACTCCACAGTCTAATAATATATACTCCACAGACTAATAATGTATACTCCACTGTTTAATGATATATACTCCACAGTCTAATAATATATACTCCACAGACTAATAATAATATATACTCCACAGTCTAATAATATATACTCCACAGACTAATAATATATACTCCACAGACCAATAATATATACTCCACAGTCTAATGATATATACTCCACAGTCTAATAATATATACTCCACAAATTAATAATATATACTCCAGTCTAATAATATACACTCCACAGACTAATAATACATACTCCACAGTCTAATAATATATACTCCACAGACTAATAATAGTATATACTCCAGAGACTAATAATAGTATATACTCCAGAGACTAATAATAGTATATACTCCAGAGACTAATAATAGTATATACTCCAGAGACTAATAATAGTATATACTCCAGAGACTAATAATAGTATATACTCCAGAGACTAATAATAGTATATACTCCAGAGACTAATAATAGTATATACTCCAGAGACTAATAATAGTATATACTCCAGAGACTAATAATAGTATATACTCCAGAGACTACAGAATACATATACAGACAACATACTCCACAAACTACAGGCTGCATAGCTTTAGGACTATAGTAGACAATGAACAATGTTTTCCTCATAACTAAAGAGATGAGCAGTTTTCATGTGTTCATGTTTTAATGTATGATCTTATTGACATTATTTTGGTTAGAGGGATAACTGACTAATGAGCAAAGTATACTCAGGTGTGTACTCCTGGTTCCTGTGCATTCTCCAACTTGACGTCGATGGTTAGGGAAGGATAATAGACAACTTAACAGGGAAATGAACACAGTGTTTGTCAACAACGTTTCAACCAGTGTGATTTTTATTAGAAAACTTCTAAAAAAAGGCCATAAACTTTGAATGTTGAAACAAATGGTAGGATGAAACACTTGCATAGTCCAAATACAAACATACAATGAAAACAAATCTGCAACATAGAAAACCATTTTCATGATTTAACTCAGTATGTAATTAAAAAATATATCACAACTACACAACAATATCAAAGGGCAACAACAGTGCTATAATTTTAGCATGGAGAATGCAAAGCTTGTAAAATGCTTAAGAATGCGTAGCACCTCGAATGATCTATGCATAGCACTTAGAATGCATAGCGCTCAGAATGCTCTATGCATGGCACTCAGAATGCATAGCGCTCAGAATGCTCTATGCATAGCACTCAGACTGCATAGTGCTCAGAATGCTCTATGCATTGCACTCAGAATGCATAGTGCTCAGAATGCTCTATGCATTGCACTCAGAATGCATAGTGCTCAGAATGCATAGCGCTCAGAATGCTCTATGCATAGCACTCAGAATGCATGGCACTCAGAATGCATAGTGCTCAGAATGCATAGCGCTTAGAATGTTCTACGCATAGCACTTAGAATGCATAGCGCTCAGAATGGTCTATGCATAGCGCTTAGAATGCATAGCGCTCAGAATGCTCTATGCATGACACTTAGAATGCATTGCGCTCAGAATGCTCTATGCATAGCACTTAGAATGCATAGCGCTCAGAATGCTCTATGCAGAGCGCTTAGAATGCATAGCGCTCAGAATGCTCTATGCAGAGCGCTTAGAATGCATAGCGCTCAGAATGCTCTATGCATGACACTTAGAATGCATTGCGCTCAGAATGCTCTATGCATAGTACTTAGAATGCATAGCGCTCAGAATGCTCTATGCAGAGTGCTTAGAATGCATAGCGCTCAGAATGCTCAATGCATGGCGCTTAGAATGCATAGCACTTGGCATTCTAAATACACTTATAATGCTGTAGAATGCACAGCGCTTAGAATGCATAGCGCTTAGCATGCTGTAGAATGCCCAGTGCTTAGAATGCTTTAGTTTAGAATGCCTTGCACATAGAATGCTTTAGAATGCATAGTGCTTAGAATGCGTTAGAATGCTTTAGAATGCATAGTGCTTAGAATGCTTTAGAATGCTTTATAATGCTTTCAAATGCTTTAGAATGCTTAGTACTTAAAATGCTTTAGAATGCATAGCGCCAAGTGTCTAAAAGACGCCTTTAAAATCAGAAAGGGTTTTCAGATCTGACTGCATGCTCTGCTTCTCATTCTCATTTCTCACTCTCTCTCTTCTGCTCCAGTCCTCCACACCTCCCACACACAGACACTCTGCAGCAACACAGGGAGCTCATCTCCCAGACAGTGTCTCTGTGTGGCTCTGCTGCAGCTTCCAGGCTGGCGGTGACAGACAGAGAGCAGGGCCAAGGAACGACAGTGGTCAGTCACGTCTGGTCAAAGACGCTGTTGGTGTTGGTGTTGGTGTCTGTGTTATTGGGCAGTACTGATGCTTAAGGGACATTTTCGGGCAGTATTGATCCTTTATCGGGCAGTATTGATCCTGATGGGGCATTATTGGGCTGTATTGATCCTGACAGGACATTGTTGGGCAGTATAAATTCTTAAGGGACATTATTGGGCAGTATTGATCCTGATGGGACATTATTGGGCAGTATTGCTGCATTATTCAAGGGTGTCCGTCCATGCTGGTACGATTGCAGAGTGATTCCTGTCAATGCATAAATCCCATTCCTTAGTTGCAGACAGCAGGATCCTGGTCCAGCAGGGAGTAAGGGGACTGTCTATATGATAGTGCTGATATGGTTCTGGTTTAAGGGGACTGTGTGTACGATAGTGCTGATATGGTGCTGGTTTAAGGGGACTGTCTATACGATAGTGCTGATATGGTGCTGGTTTAAGTCAAGGATTACCACCCAGGTGACAGCTAGCCCTGGGATCAGCTCAGCTTAGCTCAGCTTTCTGTTGAAGCCACATTGAAACCATTTTCTGTCAAATAGTTTTTTGTCAGTTGTACTTTTTAAATGCAGAACCAAAGTGGTTCTGGTAGTCATTCCTCTGCTTGTGGCTGTGGAACAGTTTCTTTCTTATCTTCCCTAAAGCGCCATTGAAGTATTCATAGCGTCCATTAATCCCTTCGGTTTCCTCACTGGGATCCCAGTCAGGCTTGATGGCCCTATCACTGACCATCAGTACCTCTATCCTTCCATCCATCCTTCCGTCCCTCAATCCTTCCATCCATCCATCCTGGCTGACCAAGTAGCGGACACAGTTATGCCTTCTTTCCATCTCTCCTCCCCCCCCCTCCCTCTTTTCAGTCACTGGCCCCTCCTCCATCGTCTCCCAAGTCATCGTCCTCTTCCTCGGAGGAGCTGGGGTCTCTGGTGCTGGGGTAGGAGATCATCCCATCTGAGCTGTCAATCTCCACCTCCTCTGAACCATACAGGTGCATGGCCTGCAGAGGGTGACTGGAACAGTACACACACACACACACACACACACACACACACACACACAATCACACACAATCACACACAATCACACACAATCACACACACACACACACACACATGGTGTAACATACAGGGAGAGAGGGTGGGTAAGAACACACACACACACACACACACACACACACACACACACACACAATCACACACACACGTGGTGTAACATACAGGGAGAGAGGGTGGGTAAGAACACACACACACACACACACACACACACACACACACACACAACCACACACACGCATACAGCAACAGGAATATGACTTCATAGCAAAACGTTTGTTTTCAATGATTGCTGTCGCCACTGTGTTGGAAAACCTGTGTGGTACCAGGACAGAAGCAGCGAATGCAGAGAGCTGAAACCCCAGGAAACAACCAAACATAGGCAACACTAAGGAAAACAGGGGTATTCAAAAGAAAGAAATAAAGGATTCCAGGACAAAGCATTACACACTGTTCAGAACAGGAAATGAAGCTTGGGGTCGGAGCATTATTACTGCTGAGAATCAGCACCCGTTATGAAATATTTAGGATTCTGAAAAAAAATCATATGGTACACTAAGAACAAATATCTGTTTCAAACAAAAGTTTTGTTCTTTGAAAACATAACATAGTTTACAATGTTTTTTTTGTTTTTTTTTTAAATCAAACTCAATGGTTGATAATGATTCACCACTTCAGCATCTATTAGTAAGGAAATGAAACAGACAGGTACTGGGTTCTCTTTCAGCGGAACACCTGGATCAAACTATCAGAACTAAGAAAGGCCTAAACAGTTTATTTTCATGAAAACTGTTTCGCCAGGTTTAAGCACAGAAAGAGGACATACAGTAGATATAGATACAGACAGATATCTGGTACTTAGTAGATGCAGATACAGACACAGATATCTGGTACCTACTAGATGTAGATACAGACACAGATATCTGGTACTTAGTAGATGTAGATAGAGACACAGATATCTGGTACCTACTAGATGTAGATACAGACAGATATCTGGTACTTAGTAGATGTAGATAGAGACACAGATATCTGGTACCTACTAGATGTAGATACAGACACAGATTTCTGGCACCTAGTATATGTCGATACAGACATAGATATCTGGTACTTAGTATATGTCGAGACAGACACAGATGTATCTGGTACATATGTGACCACGTAGAATACTGGAAATGTGTTAGGAATGAACGTTGAAGTTTGTCTTCATCATATTCAGCTTCAATCATATTTACGGTATTTTCCAACTGAATTGGTATTCAAAATTTGAAATGTACAAGTGATCTAGATTTCATAGTGGAAATATTTTTGTGTTCTAAAAAAACATGCCAACACATCCTGTTATTTATGCATTTAGTTCATAACTGTAAAGTCGAATGTCTGGGAAGGGGCTTGTAAAATCTTGCATGTCGTAAAGCCTAGATTTAGCTCTGATTGGCTCGTTGTGGTTTGTCAGAGTGTTATAAGGCACTTCCTGGCTGCAGCTGCCCATTGATTGGTCCAGGATAGGGTTCCAAAGACTGCGATTGGAGCAGGAGATGTAATGAAGTTGAAAAGGTGTCCAATAAGGAGAGCAAAGAGCTCCTTGTAGTCCCAGTCCCAGAGGACTGCACCGTCCACACCCCACCAGAAGGGGGACACAAGAAGAGAGAGAGAGAGAGAGAAAGAAAGAGATTCACCTCCCCTCCTTTTTCTTTTCTCTCTTTCTCTCTATGTCTCCATCCTTCTCTTCTTCTCTCTGTTTGTCTGGCTCTCTTACCAGACGGTGGGGTCTTTCTTCTCTTTGGGGAGAGCTTCCCTAACACCCTCCTCTGCCTCCCTTTGTCTCTTCTTCCTGCACTGTCTGCAGGACATGATGAAGACGAGAAGGACCACCACGATGACAATGGCGCCCCCTATGGCCGCTGCCAGTAAGACAATCTCAGAGAGAGAGGCTGGGCGAGCCACGTGGAGAGTGAACAGAGGGAGAGAGGGGGGGGGGGGGGGAGGGAGGGAGGGCGAGAGAGAGAGAGAGGGGGGGGGGAGGGAGGGAGAGAGAGAGAGAGAGAGAGAGATTGATAAAATTATATAGTGTGGAAAGGAAGACAAACGTTAAATAGAATAACTTCTGTGTATTTTAACTTTTGGTTTATATATTCAAAGAAACTTTCTGTGTATTTTAACTTTAGTTTTATATATTCAAAGATAACTTCTGTGTATTTTAACTTTTGGTTTATATATTCAAAGATAACTTCTGTGTATTTTAACTTTTGGTTTATATATTCAAAGATAACTTCTGTGTATTTTAACTTTTGGTTTATATATTCAAAGAAACTTTCTGTGTATTTTAACTTTAGTTTTATATATTCAAAGACAGTTGAGTGTTTAGACTTGATTCAACTCATTCTTGTATCATCCATAATTAATATAAAGACTTACATATCAAATCAGAATATACTGTACAAAACAGACAGACCTGGGAAAGTCCACTTTTTAATGTTTAAAATAACATATATACAAAAAATATGTAATCATTTCTGAACAGAAACCACCCCACTACCATGTAACCATGTAAACACTAAACGTACCAGCCAACCATGTACCTAAAGAACACCCGCGCACCAATCAGATCACGCCTGGCGTTGCCATGGTAGTACCTGTGGTGAGCACGCTCAGACGCACCTCCCCCGCGTTGCCGTGGACGTCGGGCGGGTTCTTCACCTGACACACGTAGGTTCCGTTGTAGGTGAACTTGACCTCTCGGAGGATGATGGACGCGTCGCGGCCCATGACGTCACCGTCCCACACGGCGCGCTTCCTGAAGCGGCCCTCAGGGGGCGGGTACGGACGGTCGTGGAAGTAGAACACCTATTTGATTGGTTAAAAAAGAAGAGATAGGGATCGTGATTGGTTAAAAAAAAAAGATAAGGTTTGTGATTGGTTAAAATAGAGAAGATAAGGATGGTGATTGGTTAAAAAAGAGGAGCTAGCGATGGTGATTGGTTGAATAAGTTAAACACCCGTTAATGTAGATTGGAGCTTTAAAGGTAGTGTTATTGTTGGGTGGTGAAGGAGTAATGGTGTAGGCAGTGGATGATGAAGTGTTTGGTTCAGTGCTTTCTGGGGAGAGGGAGGAATAATCTCCTTTCTTCAAAGTCAACGTTTCAGTTGAACCTGATTCTTGTAAGGATATGCAAATCAGCACAACTCTCTCCTCTGTTTCTGAGAGTTTTTGGTTCCTCTGGTACTGACGTTTCTCACACATTCCCAAACGACAGTGTGACTGTGGGACTTATCATGAGTAATGAGACACACACACACACACACACACACACACACACACACACACAGAGACACACACACACACACACAGAGACACAGAGACACACACACACACACACACACACACACACACACACAAAGACACAGACACACACACGCACACACACACTCACAGAGACACACACACATACACAGAGAGAGACACAGAGACACACACAGACACACAGTGACACACGCACACACAAACACACACACACACACACACACACACACACACACACACTCATACACAGACCCACACAGTGAGACACACACACACACTCACACACAGACACACATACGTACACAGACACACGCACACGTACACAGACACACACACACTCACACAAACAGCCACACACACACACACACACACACACGAACACAGACAGACATGCACAAACGCAAACATGTGTACAAGTAGAGAAGCTAAGCAGGAGAGCCAGTCATTGAATCAACTCACACCCTCCCCAGCTCTCCCTAGTGGAGGTCAGAGGGCGTCTCCGACAGAGTGCAGGGGTTTCATGGAAACACACCCTTATACACAAACACTGATATACACACACTGGCACACACAGACACACATAGACACACCCATAGACGCACACAAACATACATACACACACTTACACTTACACTTACACACGCAGTTACACTGACACACACACACACACACACACACACACACACACTCACACACACTCACACACACACACTAACACACACACTCACAGTAACAGACACACACACACACACACACACACACACTCACACTCACACACACACAAACACACACACACACACACAGTAGCACTGACACACACACACACTGACAGACACACACACACACTCACCGACTCCTCTCGTCCTGGGCTGAGCGGTCTGAAGCTCCAGGACACGGTGAGGGTGGAGGGGTTGATGGGGGAGGAGCTCTGGAAGGTGCATTTCAGACGAACGTCCGTCCCGTTAACGGCGTTTATCTCCCCGGACGTGTAGACGCGCATGGCACCTATCCCCCCGATCACACCTGGAGGAGGCAGTCTGTTACACAACAACAACAACTAAAACCACACAACCACCACACAACAACATATCCCCCCGATCACACCTGGAGGAGGAGACAGGGGAGTCTGTTACACAACAACAACAACAACAACAACAACAACAACTACACAACAACAACCGATCCCCCCGTCTGAATGCCTTCACGCTGTATGGGTTCTGTGTGCAGTGACCTCAGTGTTAAGGCAAAGCACATATCAGAGAGTCAATGTCAGCCTTTTATCTCTACCAACCTCTCTCTCTCAAACACACACACACACACACACACACACACACACACACATATATAAATGCACATAGATGCACACACACACACACACACACACACACACACACACATAAGCACACGTACATACACACACACACACACACACACACACACACATATAACGTACAGACACACATGCATGTAAGCACACATAAACACACACACACACACACACACTCACACACACACACACACACACACACACACACACACATAAAACACACATAGAAGCACACACATAGACACACACACACAAAAATGCACTAACACACACAAAAATAAACGCACAAAGACAAACACGTCAAGTAAACACAAACACACACACACACACACACACACACACACTCTGTCTGGATACACACACACACTATGTCTGGACAAATACGCAGGTAAATGCATGCAAGCATAGACTGCATAAACATTCAGCTGAATACTGACGGCTCTGAAACCAAAGACAATGTGAACAACAACAACAAAACAGTGGTATTGATCAACAAGCAACTGACTTGTACGTTTCAAACCAAAGCTACTGTCAAGTCTTTCTAATATGTCATGTTTCTCCCTGCGGTCTAATTGGACTGTTTGATGAATATTTCCTGACTGTTTCGTCCTGTGTGGGATTCTGTGTGGGTTGAAGCAAACAAGCTGGCAAGTAACTTAAATAACACTTGGTCTAGAATAAGCATTAGCTGGGATTCAAGGTCTCCAGATAGCAAAGAAAACTAGACACACACACATACATTACCGGTTCGCTTTGACACCAAGTGCACAACATTACCAGTTAGCTTTGACATCATGTGTACTACATTACCACTTAGCTTTGACACCAGGTGTACTACCTCTCCGGGAACCATCACCGTGGTGGAGAGGTTTGTGTGTCCCTATGAACCTGGGGGCTGTGTTGTCTGGACACCAGGCAAATTGGTCTCGGGCGAGGGGCCGGACTAAGAATGGTTCAAAACCCCTCATGGAAAAACCTATAAAAGAGGACGATACCCGGCCCGGAGGAAGCCCGGGGTCCCCTTCTGGAGCCAGGCCCAGGAGGAGGACCCGTCAGCGAGCGCCTGGTGGCCGGGCTTGCCACGGAGCCCGGCCGGGCATAGCCCGAAAAGCAACGTGGACAACAACAACATCTCTTCTTCTCCGTCCCGTGGGCTCACCACCCGCGGGAAAAACCAAGGGGGTCGGGTGCGCTGCCAGAAAGGTGGCAGTGAAGGCAGAGGTTTTCGACGGATCGGACCCGGGAGGCAGAGGCTGGCTTTGGGGACGTGGAACGTCACCTCTCTGGGAGGGAAGGAGCCGGAGCTTGTGCGGGAGGTGGAGCGCTACCAGCTGGATCTGGTGGGGCTTACCTCTACGCACAGCCTCGGCTCTGGAACCTCACTTCTGGATAGGGGTTGGACTCTATTTTTCTCCGGAGCTCCCCAGGGTGAGAGGCGCAAGGCTGGTGTGGGGATACTTACGAGTCCCCGGCTAAGTGCCTCTATGTTGGAGTTTACCCCAGTGGACGAGAGGGTCGCCTCCCTACGCCTTCGGGTCATGGGGGGGAAAACTCTGATTGTTGTCTGTGCCTATGCACCGAACAGCAGTTCGGAGTATTCGGCCTTTTTGGAGACCCTGGATGGAGCCTTGTATGGGGCTCCTGAGGGGTAGTCTTGCTGGGGGACTTCAACGCACATGTGGGCAATGATGGAGACACTTGGAGAGGCGTGATTGGGAGGAACGGCCTCCCGATCTGAACCCGAGTGGTGGCTTGTTATTGGACTTCTGTGCTAGTCATGGAATGGCCATAACGAACACCATGTTCGAACATAAGGATGCTCATAAGTGTACCTGGTACCAGAGCACCCTAGGCAGAAGGTCGATGATCGATTTTGTTATCGTATCATCGGACCTGAGGCCATATGTTTTGGACACTCGGGTGAAGAGGGGGGCAGAGCTGTCAACTGATCACCATCTGGTGGTGAGTTGGGTCAGGTGGCGGGGGAAGCCTCTGGACAGACCTGGTAAGCCCAAGCGTGTAGTGCGGGTGAACTGGGAACGTCTGGAGGAGTCCCCGGTCCGGGAGGCCTTCAACTCACACCTCCGGCGGGGCTTCTCTGGCATCCCTGTGGAGGCTGGGGGCATTGAACCGGAGTGGGCGATGTTCAAAGCCTCCATTGCTAAAGCTGCGTCTGAGAGTTGTGGTCTCAAAGTCTTAGGTGCCTCAAGGGGCGGTAACCCTCGAACATCCTGGTGGACACCGGTGGTCAGGGGAGCCGTCCGATTGAAGAAGGAGGCCTTCCGGGACATGCTGTCCCGGGCGACTCCGGAGGCAGTTGCAAGGTACCGACAGGCCCGAAGGACTGCAGCCTCGGCTGTGGCAGAAGCAAAGCAGCGGGTGTGGGAGGAGTTCGGAGAAACCATGGAGAAGGACTTTCGGCTGGCGCCAAAGCGGTTCTGGAAGACCATCCGACACCTCAGGAGGGGAAAGCAGGGAACCATTCAAGCTGTATACAGTAAGGATGGGACGTTGTTGACCTCAACTGACAAGGTGATTGGGAGGTGGAAGGAGCACTTTGAGGAACTCCTGAACCCGACAAACCCACCCTACATAGTAGAGACAGGGCTGGAGGATGATGGGGGATCAGCATCAATCTCCCTGGCGGAGGTCACTGAGGTAGTCAAACAACTCCACAGTGGCAAAGCCCCAGGGGTGGATGAGATCCGCCCAGAAATGCTGAAGGCTCTGGGTGTTGAGGGACTGTCATGGATGACACGTCTTATCAACATTGCGTGGAGGTCGGGGACAGTACCTAAGGAGTGGCAGACCGGGGTGGTGGTTCCCCTGTTCAAAAAGGGGGACCGGAGAGTGTGTGCCAACTACAGAGGCATCACATTACTCAGCCTCCCCGGGAAAGTATACTCCAGGGTGCTGGAAAGGAGGGTTCGACCGATAGTCGAACCTCGGATTGAGGAGGAACAATGCGGTTTCCGGCCTGGTCGTGGAACAACGGACCAGCTTTTACCCTCGCGAGGATCTTTGAGGGGGCCTGGGAGTATGCCAATCCGGTCTACACGTGTTTTGTGGATTTGGAGAAGGCGTATGATCGGGTTCCCCGGGAGATACTGTGGGAGGTGCTGCGAGAGTATGGGGTGAGGGGATCTCTACTCAGAGCCATCCAATCTCTGTACTCCCAAAGCGAGAGCTGTGTCCGGGTCTGCGGCAGTAAGTCGGACTCGTTTCCGGTGAGGGTTGGCCTCCTCCAAGGCTGCGCTTTGTCACCTATCCTGTTTGTGGTATTCATGGACAGGATCTCACGGCGTAGCCGCGGGGGAGGGGGGCTGCGGGTTGGTGGGCAGAGGATTGCATCACTGCTTTTTGCAGATGATGTGGTCCTGATGGCATCATCAGTCTGCGACCTGCAGCACTCATTGGATCGGTTCGCAGCCGAGTGTGAAGCGGCTGGGATGAGGATCAGCACCTCCAAATCTGAGGCCATGGTTCTCAGCAGGAAACCGATGGATTGTCTACTCCAGGTAGGGAATGAGTCTTTACCCCAAGTGAAGGAGTTCAAGTATCTTGGGGTCTTGTTCTCGAGTGAGGGTAAAATGGAACGAGAGATGGGCCGGAGAATTGGAGCAGCGGGTGCGGTGTTGCAGTCGCTCTATCGCACCGTTGTGACGAAGAGAGAGCTGAGCCAGAAGGCAAAGCTCTCAATCTACCGGTCTATCTTCGTTCCTACTCTCACCTATGGTCATGAAGGGTGGGTCATGACCGAAAGAACGAGATCGCGGATACAAGCGGCGGAAATGAGTTTCCTCCGGAGGGTGGCTGGCATCTCCCTTAGGGATAGGGTGAGAAGTTCAGCCATTCGTGAGGGACTCGGAGTAGAGCCGCTGCTTCTTTGCGTAGAAAGGAGCCAGTTGAGGTGGTTCG
>JAPMUY010005532.1:47500-77500 GCA_026901105.3 Galaxias olidus
CCTCGTGAGTCCTCACACAATCAGGATGGAGTGGGTCTGAAAACGCAGACGTGTAGAGGGTTTCTTTGTAGGATAAAAACCATGTCCAAACACTTCGCTAAAACAATATTTACACAGCACAAATTCCTGTTTTACTGTAGGCCTATTCTGCCAACGAACATAATGTATACACGCATGGTGTCTATCATATTCATTCTCCAAGTAAGATATATACACAATTATAACCATAAACAAATAAAACATAAGCATAAAACATATTTAGGTAAATTATGTTGTTTTAACACATCTCTGCAATGATTTTAGTCTGCCAAACTGGAACGTTGCATTGACTCTCTCCCACATAACCCCCCCCCCCCCCCCCCCCCCGCACTACGATTTACGCTTCTACTACTGAAGCGAACATAAGCAGCTTGTCAGGTGTCTGTGCTTTTCTATCGGCTATTATAGTCTGTCAATAATCCCCTTTAACGTAATAGACGCAGATTAACTCAAGGGTAAATAGTCTCCAGGCGTCCTAATGAATAGCTTCGCATTGATGTCCTGCCAATTTATTAAAACGTTTACCCCATTCAAGGCACAGCTATTACAAGGCTATCTTAGAAACAGAGACTGCACGCTAGAAGGCTATATTGTTGTTTATCAAATTCCCACAAAGGACTGTCTGCCAAGGTTGATGGGCTACATCTGCTAGATGTATCACGAATAACCTTAAGCGGGAACACAGGTGGGCAGATACCAAAGTTACCGACGGTCGCTGCCAAGGGCAGGACGCACGCGGAGACGTGTTACAGGAAAACAGGAAAAGTGATTTTATGTGTGGATGCTAAAGACAATGCGGTCAAGACCTAATTCCAAGAAACCCTGAAGAAGCATTATGGGACCAGAGGGATGGGCACTTAGTCCTTGCTATAACAACAATGGAATTCCAAGTTATAGTCCCCTCCGTTTTGCAATGACGCATGACATGCAGCTTTGAAGGTGTTGTGTTAACATACGTTTAATTTTCCCTTTTTTCACAGAAACAGATGTCCCAACAAAAGTTGACTCGATTGTTTACTTGATAGTGACATTTTTGAGGAAAAACGTCCAAAAGTCCAACAATGATTGTGATAGACCGATAATATTAACTTAATTACCATGGAGCAAAATGTATGTCTTCAAAAACAATTTGCGAGTAAAGAAATGAGTAACAACATTTAAAAAGTTAAATTTATTGGTATGTAAACTTTTAGTTTATAAATATTCCTATTGAGAGCCACATAGAATAGTGTTTCCTCACAAAAACATGTTAGGCCCCTAACGTAACAGAAACTTTCCGCTCAGTGATGCAATCTTACCTGAAGCTGCTAGTCCGGACAGGACAGCCACAATGTACAGTCTCGTTGCACACATCGAAAAGCCGGGTGCCCCGTGTCCACGAACCGAACCTCAGCGTCCACTTTCAGACCCACCACCCCGTCCTACAATGAGGTCACAGCGAGACCCTGAGAAACTCCGCAAGGACTTTACGCGAGCCCTATAGCTGCCCTGATTTAGAGTCTTTCGTAACAACTTCTGCCTAGGCCAAAACTCTGAGGAGAATAACGCGTCTGGACTCGCCAGTGCTGGGCTGACACATTTCGACACCCTCCCACCCTTTTCTGCTACGCAATTAGTCTCTCTCTCTCTCCCTCTCTCTCTCTCTTCTTTGTCTCTCTCTTCTCTGGCCGTCACCCTGCCTCTACGTCTCTCTCTCTCTCTCTCTCTCTCTCTCTCTCTCTCTCTCTCTCTCTCTCTCTCTCTCTCTCTCTCTCACACACACACACACACACACACACAGAGAGAGAGAGAGACATTTTAACTCCAGCCATTTCCCGAATTTTCGCACCTGTATGAATGCAACAAAAGCCTACCAGGATAATTAAATCCACAGAGGTTCCCTGAAGAAAAACTTGCTTCCTTTCAAACTATGCTCCAACCAAGTTATTTGCACTAAAAACAAAAAAATAATAATAATAATAATCTGTAGTTATTTGAGTGTTTCAGTATGATCATGTTCAACTCTCCTCGAATATGAAATACTGTTTTTTGTTGTTTTACACTCTCTACCCTAATCTTGTGATGGTCGTTGATGTCCCATTGTGTCTGTTCTATATGGCAATGTTAATTGCATCTTAAATTGTATATTTGACTGTTTTAACTCTATATTATATGTATTGTACGGTGGGTATTGAGTGTCTAGAAAGGCCCCTGTGATTCTATAATTCATTTTATTTTTTAGTAGAAGGTCAAGCCGTCATGAAGAGCAACTACCCATTTTTATATTCCTCCTTTTTAACTGAAATACTGTTCAGCACTACAGCCAAATTCCAAGGTTAAGAACTTTTTTGTTTCTATGGGAAATGAGTAAGGGTTGAAGACAATCTTGTATCGGCTTACTTCCTGGACAAGACCACACTGGTAGGAAGGCACTGAATGTTACCACAGGTTTTTAACCACTAGGGGGAGCCACGGGCTTTTATAATAGCTGTCTCAGAGTAGCATTTACCTCACAAAGCCTGTTGCAAGATGTTACAATGTCCACATTTATGACTATCGTTATAATCAAACAACTACATAGGGCATGTCTTTATCTAAATGTGCAGTGAGTAAAATTAGACAACTACTTTGAGTCGCAAACTCATTTTCCATTCAGAGGTTATGCAATGAAACCTCTGTAGCAAAAGCACTTCCTGTGTGTGGGAGTGTGTGTGTGTGTTTTGTGTTGTGTATGTGCGTTTGAGACAGAGAAAACGAGAGAGAGATAAAGAGAGAGAGAGAGAGAGAGAGAGAGAGAGAGAGAACGAGAATAAAGAAGAAAAGATCACCATTAGCTGTGAGTGTAAGAAGGTACACTCATGTGCTTCAGAGAAAAGCATAGAGAAAGATAGCCTGAGAGATAAACTTCAAAATCATAAGAAAAAGAAGTTGTACGAGACATTTGTCGTGCATTGTTAACGCCTTGTGATACACCTGTTAGTTTTGGTTGCCGTAAAAAAAAACAAAAAAACACAAGTCTCCATTCCAAACTACAGCGAGGCCATCTTTCGAAGACTCCAAACTACAGCGAGGCCATCTTAAGAAGACTCCAAACCACAGCGAGCCCATCTTAAGAAGACTCCAAACCACAGCGAGGCCATCTTAAGAAGACGACAGAAACGGCTAGAAGAGAAGCAAAGCAGAGAATGGAGATGGCAGTCTTTGTGTTTGTCCTCTTGCTTTCCACCATGGCGACTGCTGAAGAGGATGGCACACAAGAATCTCCAAATGATGGTAAAATACGTTAAATCTTTTTTAACAAAATATTAAAATACATATCTCCACATCTAAACGGGGACTGAATAGAATGTTGGTTAAATTGTGAAAGTTTTGAGGAGTAAAACGTGTGCGTTTATTCCAACCCATACAGAGGATTTCAAACCGTCTGTGGAATTCTGGAGAGCCAGTGTGACTGTGAAATGTCCACCGGGAAGTAAAACGCTTAAGAAAAAGGACGCCATCGAAGTTTCTTTGTCAGAGAATGAAGATGCAACCATAAAAATAGATAACAACGAGATTCAGGGAGAGTATCACTGCATGGAGGGCACCAATGTAAACTATAAATACTACATCAAAGGCAAAGGTAAGAAAAAACAAGGCACTACAATTGTCTAGTACAACTTCTTTTTCTTATGATTTTGAAGTTTATCTCTCATGGCTGTCTTTCTCTATGCTTTTCTCTGAAGCACATGAGGCATAATTCATAATAATCCGTAACACATCTAGTTTGGGGGGCTAAGAGTACATATAATCAAGATTATAAGAGCGCAGTCAGCAATGGTCAACACTGCCTGTCTGTGGTGTGTGTGTGTGTGTGTGTGTGTGTGTGTGTGTGTGTGCTGAACTGCCCCCCCGCCCCCCCCCCCCCCTCCAGGGTGTGAAACCTGCTTCGAGCTCAGTCCCCTGGTTGCCGCGGTGACCCTAGGTGGAGATGTCTTGGTGACTGGGGTGGTGATGGCGCTGGTCTTCCTGTGGGCTCGGGGAAAAGCCCCAGCAGCACCCTCTTCTGGCAGACGTAAGGAACTACAGGGCCAGCTGAAAGCTTGTACCTGTATTTGGATCCCGGTCACGTTTTCTGCGAATATCTCAACCAGATTGATCTAAATAGTAGTGTAAAAACTAAAAGTTGAATGTTATGTTGGCTTTTACTGTGCCTAATCTTTGCTCAGCCATGCACTATTGTTTGTACCACACACACAAAGAGAGCCATGAGCAAAAAAAAAGATTTGTGTAATAATTGACTTTATAGTTATCGAACAGGGTATATTAGGGTTGCAAGGAAGCAATCTTTGTGAGTGCTAGCTGTTTCCAGCTCTGAGCTTCCAGAGATAGATAGAAATTGAGACAATCATTTTGTTTCAAACAAATCTTTCCTCAGCCAAAGAAAAGTCAAACCTGTTCTATATTTTAAACAAATATTTCCTCGACAAAAGAAAAGTTACTTCCATATTTCAAACACATCATTCTCTGTCCTCAGCAAAGACTTCTCGTCCTGGTGCACGCAATGCCCCTCTTCCTCCTAATCCAGACTATGCGGTAAGCAATGCCCCTCTTCCTCCTTATCCAGCCTATGCGGTAAGCAATGCCCCTCTTCCTCCTAATCCAGACTATGAGGTACACGTAACACCTCACAAAGTGTTCCTAGTCATATCTAAACATACATGTATATGTATATATAGATATATTTCATGAGGCATCTGTTGTTTTGCATTGTGTTCACAGCCACTGAACACGGCAACACGCAGCAAAGACGTCTATGGACAACTCCACAGTCAGACAGGATAGATACACACACATACACACACATATAGAGAGAGAGACACACACACACACACACACACACACACACACACAAAGAGAGAGAAAGAGAGACACAGAGAGGAAGAGGCACTTCGAGCAGCTGTGGTAATCTTTATACTCATCTGTTTTGCATTTTGTGTAACTTATGAAGCTAATAACTTAACTGCAATGTTCAGTACATACTTACACAATACCTTTAGTTTTGCTTGCTAAAAGTTTGATGATAATTGTGGTATGTAGTTAACGTGTATCATCACAGTATAAACCCTCTTCTGTAACCACATTTAAAACAATATTTTAGGTCAAGGAGTATGAATTTTGTATTATACTTAAATGTTAACATTAGTCTAGTACTGTGGCTGTATGTTTTCCTTTGTAGAGAATCCTGTATTTGGTATATTTTTTTCTTATTGCACCAATTTAACTTTTTCTGAACTTTTTAAACAACCACTTATTAAAAACACAATGCACTCTGACTTATGTCCTAATTCAAATCTGTTATATTTAATAATTTATCTACATGGAAAACATTGTGTTAATATCCATGATAAGTCTGTTTTTTTTTTTTATCTAGCCCTCGATTTAATAAAATCCATGAATCCAAACAAACATTGCACAGAACAAGCGTTAGGTCTGTTTAACAAAAGTCACTTTTAATCGATGGAACAAAACCAGAATCCTGTTGGGACCAGACTCTTGGTGATTGTCTGTTCGAGGGGGAACCACTGCTCATACACAAATGTCAGACTGACGCCAGAGACACAAACTCGTAAAATGGCCCAGAAAAAATAACTCAAAAGGAATTCAAGAAATAGTTTCCTTAATCTTCAATGTAAAACCATTAGCTCTATAGACTGGAGGTAGCATGTTAGCATGTATATACAGTCATATCTCACTCTGTATGTATGTATGTATGTATGTATGTATGTATGTGTGTGTGTGTGTTCATATCACATAGAACACTAGCGGCGACAACGCGTCATCAATTGTGGGCAAAACGTTCCGCCATCTTACCTGGGTATAGTCTTGCCACGGAATGAACGAAGGTCTATGGACAGCAGCTATGGTTTTTGCATATATAGTGCCAAATTGATCATCACATAGGACAAAATTAACAAAGAATGATGGGATCATCTTTCATGCGTTAGTGTTGAGTAGGTAAAAAGATCCATTTAGCAATCAAACCTAAAACTTAGAGTATATTGCTGGTTTTATATCGCAATGCTAGCTAGTTAGCTAGCAAATGCTAGTTGATTAGCCCAACAACTGACAGGCTTTCTATTTACATTACAATAGGGTGACCAGACGTCCCCGTATTCCGGGGACAGTCCCCGTTTTTGGTGGCTTGTCCCCAGCTGGAGCTGTCCCCGGAAATGTCCCCGTTTTTGTCTTGGCGCTAAAAAGATGACAGCTGTCTTTTTCTGGTAGTGTTGCTTGTTTGTCTTCTCCGATAATTAAATACACTATTTAACAATTTTTAGTTTGACCATTTCTTTGTGTGTGCCAGTTGACCATAGCTTCACTCAACCTGGTATCTGGTATAATTTCTTGCAGCAAGAAAGCAATCGCTGAGTGCAACAGATTTCATGGACAAAATATTTGAAAACGGAATCTTCCCCCTTTTTTATTTCATAGATAATAACATTGGATATCTTGATGATATATTGATCGCAAACTAGAAATGTCCCCGGTTTTCGTTTCAGAAATCTGGTCACCTTACATTACAAGCCGACATCAACGGTACTGTTAAGACAACTGCAGTAATTAACGTAACGTTGTTACTATTATTAATACATTTGTGCATATTATGTAGGCCTAAACATCACTTTACTGAATGTCATCATATTTACATATTACAACCAGCATGTGTATCTTTGAAGTTGGTATGATTTGTTCAAAAACAATGGTGTTCCAGACAGTCTGCTGTGCTACTCAGTAATGTCAATATCAGTAGCTACATATGAAAAAAAAAATAAAGCAATGTTAATTCTGTTCTTATCTTAATTTGTTTTGTTGTTGTCTACTGTTGCTTGCTCTGTTGCTCACATCCTCCGCCCACCCCTACTCAGGCTTACCTTTTCATGCAACATTGGAGTTTAAAAATTGTGTATTATTGATTATATTTGATTCTCAACAGTCCAAATTTATACTTTTTAATTTTAGGTGATTTTCGTTAATGTATTACTTGAATATGCAAAGGATGTCCTAATGTATTACCTTTTATAATATTGTATATCCTGGTTGTAAGATACTTCTGTCTTTACCAATGAAATTATGCATATTAACATAGCCAATTGTAGTTTGCTGTTTTGAGAGCTGTTAAAATAAAAAATATATACCAGTAACAAACTAACATAGTACATATTTTGACAGCTACAGGGGTCCTATACATGCTACAATAGTCAAAAAATCTAATTTGATGTTTATTTATACTTAAATATGGCTGCCAAATTTGGACATTCTTGAATAGCACTCTTGCATCACGTCGCCTCTAGTGTTCTATCTCTGTGGTTCATATGAAACCCTTTAGCTCTGAAGACGTTGTGTAACATGTTAGATGTATCTACAGTCATATCTCACCCTGTATGTATGTATTTATGTGTGTGTGTGTGTGTGTGTGTGTGTGTGTGTGTGTGTATGTATGTATGTATGTATGTATGTATGTATGTTCATATCAAACCCTTTAGCTCTGAAGACGTTGTGTAACATGTTAGATGTATCTACAGTCATATCTCACCCTGTATGTATGTATGTATGTGTGTGTGTGTATGTATGTGTGTGTGTGTTCATATCAAACCCTTTAGCTCTGAAGACGTTGTGTAACATGTTAGATGTATCTACAGTCATATCTCACCCTCTTATGTATGTATGTATGTATGAATGTGTGTGTGTGTATGTATGTATGTGTGTGTTCATATCAAACCCTTTAGCTCTAGAGACGTTATGGGATTGATTCGACACCACGTACTTTCATTCAGGTGCATCGCTGCCGTACGAGAGCTGAGGGTATTTCAGTGCCAAGCGGTTATGTGTATTTTATAATACTATGAGAAGGGGCCAAACTAACCCTGCTGATAGTGGGTGTAACCTCCCTGGAAATAGGTCATAGGTTGACTTTCTTAACAAACATGACACACCAGTGACCTAAACAAGCGGTAACAATGGAAAAGCTTATGCAATGTGACCGTAATGCAATACGATCTGTACAATACAAACATTTGAATGGAAAACACGACAGTTGATGCAGTTGATGGGACTTTGTTCTGTGTGTGTGTTTGTGTGTGTGTGTGTGTGTGTGTGTGTGTGAGTTTGCTGCTGTATATGTGTGTGTGTGTGTGTATGTGTCCACCATATACTGCCAGGAAATGTCTCCTAGCTGTCAGTCACTGGTCTCATGTAGCTACGGACAGTTTCCAGTCCACTGGCTGGTCTCATGTAGCTACGGACAGTTTCCAGTCCACTGGCTGGTCTCATACAGCTACGGACAGTTTCCAGTCCACTGGCTGGTCTCATACAGCTACGGACAGTTTCCATTCCACTGGCTGGTCTCATGTAGCTACGGACAGTTTCCAGTCCACTGGCTGGTCTCATGTAGCTACGGACAGTTTCCAGTCCACTGGCTGGTCTCATGTAGCTACTCTGACACCAGATGTCCAGGTAAGGTGCCTCCATACTTCACCGTTGTTCCTGTTCTCACGCGAGGGAATGTGTGTGAGTGTCAATGGGTTTTAACACCATACACTGTCAGGGAGTTTCATGTAGATACTCTAACATCAAACGTTTAGTTACTGAAAGGGCCTCCAAACAGCTGTTAATGTTTTTGCACAACTGTTTTACAGTGTAATGAGAAGTGTTTTTGTGCGATCAGTCCACTGTGTAGGTCTGTGGGTGAGAGTCTGAGTGAGTGTGTGTTTGTGAGAGTATTTTTATGTGATCAGTCCACTGTGTAGGTCTGCGGGTGAGAGTCTGAGTGAGTGTGTGTGAGTTTATGAGAGTGTTTTTGTGTGATCAGTCCACTGTGTAGGTCTGTGGGTAAGAGTTTGAGTGAGTGTGTGATAGTGTTTTTGTGCAATCAGTCCACTGTTTAGGTCTGCGGGTGAGAGTCTGAGTGAGTGGCTGCCTGCATATGTATACCTCTGTCTGTTCTAGGGGACGTGATTGTGTGAGTGTGTGTGTGAGACTGTGGCAGATCTGCTGCTTTAAAGCTGCTCTATCTGATCTCTGTGAGAGCTCCACTAGGAAACCGCAGTTTGCTGCTCACCTCACAGTTCTCCTTAGCAGGCACGCACGCACGCATGCACACAAACGCACACACACACAGAGAGAGAGAGAGAGAGAGAGAGAGAGAGAGAGAGAGAGAGAGAGAGAGAGAGAGAGAGAGAGAGAACGAGAATAAAGAAGAAAAGATCACCATTAGCTGTGAGTGTAAGAAGGTAAATATTTGACGCCTTGTGATACACCTGTTAGTTTTGGGTGCCATAAAAAAAACAAAAAAACACAAGCCTCAGTTCCAAACTACTACGACTAGAGATGACTGCAACAGCAATAGAGGAACACATACAGGGCATTGATCAAACTGTCTCAGAGATTATTATCTCTGACATTGGCTTGTTATGGGTCACACTGCGCTCTCTCTCTCTCTCTCTCTCTCTCTCTCTCTCTCTCTCTCCATCTCTCTCTCTCTCTCTCTCTCTCTCTCTCGCTCGCTCGCTCGCTCGCACGCACGCACGCACGCACGCACGCACACACACACACGTCAACCTTCAGGTAAACTAAATTAAACTACATTCAAAGAATTACAAAAGATCACGATTAATCTTAGCCTATATAGGTAAACTAAATTAAACTACATTCAAAGAATTACAAAAGATCACGATTAATCTTAGCCTATATAGGTAAACTAAATTAAACTACATTCAAAGAATTACAAAAGATCACGATTAATCTTAGTCTGTATAGGTAAACTAAATTAAACTACATTCAAAGAATTACAAAAGATCATGATTAATCTTAGTCTGTATAGGTAAACTAAATTAAACTACATTCAAAGAATTACAAAAAATCATGATTAATCTTAGCCTATATAGGTAAACTAAATTAAACTACATTAAATTAATTACAAATGATTGGCAATAAAACTACAGAACTTAAAAGCCCTGTCAGTTTCTCTTTAATGGTATGAGACAACGTTTTCAGAGTATTGTGTTTATTGTGGCATCTTTAATTGCTTGTCAAAATGAAGAGTAATATAATGAGACGCATAACAAAAAGGCATAAGCTAAGGTGACGTCAAGTCTAAAAGACAAAACAATGTACCTAACAAAAAAACAAAACAGAAAGTATTACCTTAAACACTGAGCTACAATTAACATAAAACAAAAATAAACAAAGATAATGACAACCAACTATTGACTCATTGATCAGTCTGGCTGAATGAACGGTTTCCTAAAAATCTGTTCCAGCTGCACTCTTTAACCACTTTCATAGAACAAAGGACACAGGAAGAGGAGTAAACTAATTCCACGGTGCAGTTTAATGATCTTACACACTTATTATTTCACTTCCTTTGTCCAAACGGTTGGGCTGGAACCGTGCCTAGGATTTGACTAAAATGGCTGTCGCTATGGTGATGTGTACGAGGAAACAGGAAGAGGTGTGCCGTTGTCCTCCTCGGGTCTTTGCGGAGCCTAAACGTGTGACACTCGCCAGAGGTCAAAGGTCAGAAAAGACATGGAGAGGAAGAAGATGTGTGACACCACCACTCATCTGCTCCTGAGAGGTCAGGGGTCAGACTAGAGGACAAGGAAGCGCAAGATGAAAAAGTAATTGAAGAGGGAGGGAGAAAGGACGAGGGAGGAGAAGAAGAAGAGGAAGATAAAGAGGTGAAAATGAAGAATTACATAAAGATGAAGAGGGAGTTGAAGAGGAAGTCTTGTATTGGCCATGTTGGTATGTGTCTCTCTAGTGCCTGGTGGGCAGCCTGCTGTACTCATCAGCAACACGAGGTTTCAGAGGCTGTCGGAGAGGAAGGAAGAGAGAGGGGGGGTGGTGATAGAGGGAGAGAGAGAGAGGGAGTGAGAGAAGGAGGAGAGAGAGGAACAGGAGTAAGACAAACAAGACTAGCTGCTAATAAATCAAAAAGGCAAATTCCCTGTACGCAGTCGCTGATAAGATATGTGATTTTCTTCCTGTTGATTCCAAGTAAGAATTAACATTACATATGCAGAGTGTAACCACAATGGTGCGTTATAGAAGACTACCTGATAGTGAACTAACATTACATTTGCAGAGTGTAACTACAATGGTGCAGGATGGAAGACTACCTGATAGTGAACTAACATTACATATGCAGAGTGTAACCACAATGGTGCAGGGTAGAAGACTACCTGATAGTGAACTAACATTACATCTGCAGAGTGTAACCACAATGGTGCGTTATAGAAGACTACCTGATAGTGAACTAACATTACATATGCAGAGTGTAACTACAATGGTGCAGGATGGAAGACTGCCTGATAGTGAACTAACATTACATTTGCAGAGTGTAACTACAATGGTGCGTTATAGAAGACTACCTGATAGTGAACTAACATTACATATGCAGAGTGTAACTACAATGGTGCAGGATGGAAGACTGCCTGATAGTGAACTAACATTACAAATGCAGAGTGTAACCACAATGGTGCAGGATGGAAGACTGCCTGATAGTGAACTAACATTACATTTGCAGAGTGTAACTACAATGGTGCAGGATGGAAGACTACCTGATAGTGAACTAACATTACATATGCAGAGTGTAACTACAATGGTGCGTTATAGAAGACTACCTGATAGTGAACTAACATTACATATGCAGAGTGTAACTACAATGGTGCAGGATGGAAGACTGCCTGATAGTGAACTAACATTACATATGCAGAGTGTAACTACAATGGTGCGTTATAGAAGACTACCTGATAGTGAACTAACATTACATATGCAGAGTGTAACTACAATGGTGCAGGGTAGAAGACTACCTGATAGTGAACTAACATTACATATGCAGAGTGTAACTACAATGGTGCGTTATAGAAGACTACCTGATAGTGAACTAACATTACATATGCAGAGTGTAACTACAATGGTGCAGGGTAGAAGACTACCTGATAGTGGACTAACATTATGTATGCAGAGTGTAACTACAATGGTGCGTTATAGAAGACTACCTGATAGTGAACTAACATTACATATGCAGAGTGTAACTACAATGGTGCAGGATGGAAGACTGCCTGATAGTGAACTAACATTACATATGCAGAGTGTAACTACAATGGTGCAGGGTAGAAGACTACCTGATAGTGGACTAACATTACATATGCAGAGTGTAACTACAATGGTGCAGGGTAGAAGACTACCTGATAGTGACCGTCGTGGTCGTTTTGCAAGAGAGGTTGTCTTCCAGAATCTGCCAGGGAAACAGAACGAGAGAGAGAGACAGAGAGAGAGAGAGAGAGAGAGAGAGAGAGAGAGAGAGAGAGAGAGAGAGAGAGAGAGAGAGAGAGAAGAAGAGAGTTTGGTGTTATAAAATATGAAGTGGTGCTGTGAGTTGCTGTCTTAGTTTCTCCATATCACACACTATAATGGAGGAGGTGTGAGGAAGAGGAAGAGGCAAGGTGGAGGAGGAGGAGGAGGAGGAGGTGGAGACGGAGGAGAAGGGTAAGGTGATAGATCAGTGGAAAGCCACACCTATCTTTGCAGAGCAGGAAGAGGAGGAGGAGGAAGAGTAGGGTAAGGTGATAGATCAGTGTAAAGCTAACTTTCTTTGCAGAGGAGGAAGAGGAGGAGGAGGAAGAGTAGGGTTAGGTGATAGATTAGTGTAAAGCCACACCTTTCTTTGCAGAGGAGGAAGAGTAGGGTAAGGTGATAGATCAGTGTAAAGTCAAACCTTTCTTTGTATAGGAGGAAGAGGAGGAGGAGGAAGAGTAGGGTAAGGTGATAGATCAGTGTAAAGCCAGACCTTTCTTTCCATAGGAGGAAGAGGAGGAGGAGGAGGAGGAGGAGGAAGAATAGGGTAAGGTGATAGATCAGTGTAAAGTCAGACCTTTCTTTGCATAGGAGGATGAGGTGGAGGAGGAGGAGGAAGAGTAGGGTAAGGTGATAGATCAGTGTAAAGCCAGACCTTTCTTTGCATAGGAGGATGAGGAGGAGGAGGAGGAGGAAGAGTAGGGTAAGGTGATAGATCAGTGTAAAGTCAGACCTTTCTTTGCACAGGAGGAAGAGGAGGAGGAGGAGGAGGAGGAAGAGTAGGGTAAGGCGACAGATCAATGTAAAGCCAGACCTTTCTTTGCATAGGAGGAAGAGGAGGAGGAGGAGGAAGAGTAGGGTTAGGTGATAGATCAGTGTAAAGCCAGACCTTTCTTTGCATAGGAGGAAGAGTAGGGTAAGGTGATAGATCAGTGTAAAGTCAGACCTTTCTTTGCAGAGGAGGAAGAGGAGAAGGAGCGCGAGGCAAGTTGGAGTGCCACGCGATACACTGCCATGCCAATCATGATGATGGCCAACACATTTCCCACGGCAATTAAAGTGAGAGCTGGAAAGTCCAACTCCATGCAGTTGTCACAGGCTGGGACACACAAGATTTAGTTCTTTACAATAATAAGGAATAAATAAACAGCAACACACACCAATAAACATTCACACAGTACATGGGATGTCTGATATATATACACATGAGTTTAAATATATTTATATCAGTATAGACACACGTAATAAAGCTGATTCAATATAAATTAAATAGTCAAATAAAACTTACTACGAAATTTCACGAACATTTTCTCTGAATCACAGACGAACTCTCCTGACTCATCATCGTTGTAGTCCAGTCCCAGTTTATTCGTGCCAGTCTTGGATTCTCCTCCGCGTTCATATGTATAGTCAGCAGAGCAGCTCAGAGAGATACCGCTCTCTAAAGGCTTCAGTTCCAGCTTAGCCTCAGACTCTAGTGGAGTGGGGTGGAATTTTGTGTGTGTGTGTGTGTGTGTGGGGGGGGGGGGGGGGGGGGGGAATAAATGGCAGTTATTATGGGAAATGTAGTCTTTACACACGTGTATCATTTATAATTTTCTTTTACCTAAAACATACCCAAGCACCAACCCCTTTGAATCACACCGTAACGTTCTTTAAATAAACCAAAGTTATTTCTTTTCATAATTACAGCATTCTCGTTTTACTCTAATACTACTTTAGATAATAATAACACTTAAAAATTATTTCAGACAGAGAAATGTAAATTATCAAAGCATATACTCATTGTCTCTGAGTTATTTTACATATGTACTAGCTGTCAATATCTGGAAACAGTAGATATAAAAATATTGAATAAAATGTATCTGAAGTTTACTCTAATTATGTTCCAGACATTTTATATTTTCAGAAAATGATTTCTTAGATTTTTCTGAGGCTTGCTAACCTACCAGAGAAGGCCCAAATCAACAGGCTGGCCACCAGGAAAGACTTGGCCCTCATCTCGTCTCAGCTGGACTCTGGCAACAGAAACAAGCATTTCAACCGACGACAACATTTTGAAAAACAACAAGCCTAGAACTCGATCCCTCAAACAGGATGGACGCCATTTTCTACACACACTCAGTTTTACTCTCACTTTAACGTTAGTGGCATTATATCAAAATTATAATCGATGTGAAAACCTGTTGTCCATTGAAAAATATAATTTGAGAAATATAATTATAGATGAAATAGCATCTCGTCAATCAATTTGAATATTTTTTCAACCCTGCCAAACCTTTAAGTTATTCAATCTTAGCTTTTACGTTCTAAATATTCATATATGATTCACAAAAAATACAGGACTACGTCATACTGAGCATCAGTTTAAAAAACTAAAACCAACTCTTACCTGTAGTATAAATCTTGTTGGCGCTTGTGAAGCAAAAGTACTGACTGTGAGTCTGTTTGTTCTCTGACTTAGAACAGGAAGTGGATGGTTGTTTTCTATCCCATCCCTCCTTTTCACTCAGGCTGACTTCTTTGTTTCCTAAATCTCATGCCTCCTTTTCACCTTGGCTAAACGTTTGTTTTCTATATCTCATCCTTCCTTTTTCGCACTGTCTGATTTCTTAGTTTTCAATCTCATCCCTCCTTTTCCACCCTGGCTGAACTCTGGTGTCCTATTTGATCCCTTCTTTTTGCTCTGGCTGAATTGTTTCTTTTCTACCTCATCCTTCCTTTGAACCCTTTCCTCTTCGCTGTGGCGTGTTGATTCCAGTAGGTAACGAGGAGAGAAGGGAGATGGACCTTTACAAGCTTCCTTTTCCTCACTTTTCCAGTGGGAAAGGCCTCGTAAGTTAACGGAATCTACAACTGACAGTCAAATATGTTTTCATAAGCATACATTTTGTTAACTGCTCTCCTGATAGCATTCAGACCACAACCTTGATATTATCAGGTGAGGTTTGAGGTTTGTGTTACAAAAACTGTAAAACCTTCCAATAAACCACAATGTCTTGAATAAGTATTTAACTAAATAAGTCTGATAAAAGTTTTTTGGGATTAAACTCTCTATAAACCATGTTCTTGTTGACACTGTGCGTCTCTTTCAAGGGCTTTATTACAGAGACATAAATATCACCCATCACACCAACATCAACCGTCTGTAAACTTAAACACCTAGTATCCTCTATGAGGACTTACAGTCATTTCCACCGTCTGAAAACTTAAACACCTAGTCTCCTCTATGAGGACTTAGTCATTTCCACCATCTGTAAACTTAAACACCTAGTATCCTCTATGAGGACTTACAGTCATTTCCACCGTGTGTAAACTTAAACACCTAGTATCCTCTATGAGGACTTACAGTCACTTCCATGCCCCAAGATCTTCTGCCCTCCATTTTATCCACTCTCTACCGTTGCTATGTTACAGAGTTCCTATTAAGACAACTACACACGGAGAGACAGGCAGGAAAAGCCATAGAAAATATTAATGTAGATGCTACTGTAGATTTCTTTCCTCAGCGTGTTGTCTGTGACAGTAATGTTAGCGTGTTGTCTGTAATGTTAGCGTGTTGTCTGTGACAGTAATGTCAGCGTGGTGTCTGTGATAGTAATGTCAGAGTGTTTTCTGTGACAGTAATGTTAGCGTGTTGTCTGTGACAGTAATGTTAGCTTGCTGACTGTGACAGTAATGTTAGCGTGTCGTCTGTGATAGTGATGTTAGCGTGTTGTCTGTGACAGTAATGTTAGCGTGTTGTCTGTGACAGTATGTCAGTGTGTTGTTTGTGACAGTAATGTTAGCGTGTTGTCTGTGACAGTAATGTTAGCGTGTTGTCTGTGTTAGTAATCAGCGTGTTGTCTGTGATAGTAATTTTAGCGTGTTGTCTGTGACAGTATGTCAGTGTGTTGTCTGTGACAGTAATGTTAGCGTGTTGTCTGTGATAGTAATCAGCGTGTTGTCTGTGATAGTAATGTTAGTGTGTTGTCTGTGATAGTAATGTTAGTGTGTAACCACGCAGAGGCAGAGACGATGATCCCACGACAACACAACTTCCTGTCGAGAGAACGTCAAAAACACCTGCGACACCGAGCCGCCACCTGGCCCTATTCTGTACTATCAAACACTCTCTCGCTCTCTCTCTCTCTCTCTCTCTCTCTCTCTCTCTCTCTTCTCCGGCTGTCACCCTACCTCTATGTCTCTCCATCTGTCTCTCTCTCTCTGTCTGTCACCCTACCTCTGTGTCTCTCTCTCTTTACTCTCTCTCTCTCTCTCTCTCTCTCTCTCTCTCTCTCTCTCTCTATCCTTCCCCTTTCAATCTCTTTCTTTCAGTCTCCCTCTCGTCATAATCTCCCTCACCTTGTTCATCTCTCTCTTTCTCCTTCTCTGAATCTCTTTTTCTCTCTCTCTCTCTCTCTCTCTCTCTCTTTCTCCTTCTCTGAATCTCTTTTTTCTCTCTCTCTCTCTCTTTCTCTCGCTCCTTCTCCAATCTTCTATATTTTTCCTGTCCCTCTTAAATCTCCCATCGTGCTGTTATGTAGAAGCCAGAGAGTGGGAAACCACAGCCAAACTGATAACCTTTGTTTCTTTTGACAGTTGTAATTTCCTGGTTAGCTCCCTTTCATTAGCCCATCTCTTCCTGTCTTCTCTTTTCCCTTTATTAACACTCTTTTCTCTCCCTCTTTCTCCCACTCACTTGCACACACACACACACACACACACACACACACACACACACACACACACACACACACACACACACACACACACACACACACACACACACACACACACACACACACACACACACACCACAGTTTGAACTTCCGTATCTCTTAGAGCTGTCAACTCTGACTTTAACAAATGCTGCCCCCTGGTGACTGTCTACGAATACGCAGTGCTTTTCCCATGTTACCTTTAACACATTATATTCTTTATTAAGCTTCTTTTTTATACACATATACATATGCATACAAATATACATATATAGATACATGTCATTATACAAATACATACTATATGTTAACCTTTTTAGAATAGTATTTATATTTTTATATTTCTGTATTCCTGATAATACATAATTTCACGTACAGTACAGAATCGTCTTAAACAAATGTTATAGTTGTACTGAAGTTTATATTTAAAGTTTTTTTGAGGATGTCTTGTCCAGAAACAGATGCGTGTGTGTGTGTCTGTGTGTGTGTGTCTGTGTGTGCGCGTGAGTGTGTGTGTGTGTGTGTGCGTTTGTGTGGTTTGTGTGTGTGTGTGTGTGTACGTGTGTGTTTGTGTGTGTGTTGTGTGTGTGTTGTGTGTGTGTGTGTGCGTGTGTGTGTGTGTGTGTGTGTGTGTGTGTGTATGTGTGTGCGCGTGAGTGTGTGATGTGTGTGCGCGTGAGTGTGTGTGTGTGTGTGTGTGTGTGTGTGTGTGTCTGTGTGTGTGTGTATGTGTGTGTGCGCGTGAGTGCGTGTGTGTGTTTGTGTGTGTGTGAGTTTGTGTGTGTGTGTACGTGTCTGTTTTAGTCCAATTCTCTCTGTGCTTCAAGGATTTTATGGTCCTGCGTGGAGATGAAGGAGCTAATTGGCTGGAAGAATGACTGGCAGTTATTCTACGGATTCTCATTGGAGACCTGCTCTGTGGTCCCACCTCACAGAGAGCTCACCCTTGTTTAAGAGCAAAACTGTTATGCTTTTGTTAGTTAATGTACGTGTGTGTGTGTGTGTGTGTGTGTGTGTGTGTGTGTGTGTGTGTGTGTGTGTGTGTTCAGAGCCAGACTTCTTCACTACTGGTGCTGTTGACCTTGTATATGTATCCCACCATGGGGTACCTGGCAAAACCTGGAGGAGAAGAAGAAGAAGAAGGAAAGAAGGAAGGAAGGAAGGAAGGAAGGAAGGAAGGAAGGAAGGAACCCTTTTAAAAGTTAGTGAATCTACAACAACTTCCTGATGCTACTGGAAACTGAAGACAGACTACTTGTCATGAAGATAAATATTAGTAGCAGACTACTCTTAATCAAGATAAATATTAATAAGAAAATTATTTATTATTATTATTATTATTATTATAGAAGATTTAATAAAAAGGCAGTCCATGTATTACCCAATCGACAACAATGGCCATGCCTTTCTGTTGTGCCATATCCCTAAGCAGTGACTGCTCTGAATGGCATTCATACACACGGTATTAAAGACTCTAACATGTTTTATGAAGCCTTCATTTGGGATCCACGGTGTCATTACAAATCCCACGCGACTTTTAAGCATCTTATTTTGGATTAGATCACAGTTATGTTTGTGAGCATGCAGCAGATTGTTACGTTTAACCTCTGACCTCTAGCAGCATAGGCGGCGGACAGGTCCTCCTCCTCTCCTTCTCTCTTCTCCATCGGTAGATTCAGCTTGACCACATCTCGGGCTACAGGAAGTGATGTGACAACGTCAGACAGACACAAGTCGACTGATCTCTGTTATAGGTTATAGGTTCCCATCATCCTCATCATCATCATCGTCATCCGCTTTGTCCGGGGTCGGGTCGCGGAGGTAGCAGTTCAAGCAGGGCATCCCAAACTTCCCTTTCCCGGGCCACATTAACCAGCTCTGACTGGGGGATTCCAAGGCGTTCCCAGGCCAGTGTGGAGATATAATCCCTCCACCTGGTCCTAGGTCTGCCCCGCGGCCTCCGCCCAGCTGGACGTGCCTGGAACACCTCCCTAGGGAGGCGGCCAGGTGGCATCCTTACTAGATGCCCGAACCACCTCAACTGGCTTCTTTCTACGCAAAGAAGCAGCGGCTCTACTCCGAGTCCCTCACGAATGGCTGAACTTCTCACCCTATCCCTAAGGGAGATGCCAGCCACCCTCCGGAGGAAACTCATTTCCGCCGCTTGTATCCGCGATCTCGTTCTTTCGGTCATGACCCACCCTTCATGACCACAGGTGAGAGTAGGAACGAAGATAGACCGGTAGATTGAGAGCTTTGCCTTCTGGCTCAGCTCTCTCTTCGTCACAACGGTGCGATAGAGTGACTGCAACACCGCACCCGCTGCTCCAATTCTCCGGCCCATCTCTCGTTCCATTTTACCCTCACTCGAGAACAAGACCCCAAGATACTTGAACTCCTTCACTTGGGGTAAAGACTCATTCCCTACCTGGAGTAGACAATCCATCGGTTTCCTGCTGAGAACCATGGCCTCAGATTTGGAGGTGCTGATCCTCATCCCAGCCCCTTCACACTCGGCTGCGAACCGATCCAATGAGTGCTGCAGGTCGCAGACTGATGATCTGCAAAAAGCAGTGATGCAATCCTCTGCCCACCAACCCGCAGCCCCCCTCCCCCGCGGCTACGCCGTGAGAGCCTGTCCATGAATACCACAAACAGGAGAGGTGACAAAGCGCAGCCTTGGAGGAGGCCAACCCTCACCGGAAACGAGTCCGACTTACTGCCGCAGACCCGGACACAGCTCTCGCTTTGGGAGTACAGAGATTGGATGGCTCTGAGTAGAGACCCCCTCACCCCATACTCTCGCAGCACCTCCCACAGTATCTCCCGGGGAACCCGATCATACGCCTTCTCCAAATCCACAAAACACGTGTAGACCGGATTGGCATACTCCCAGGCCCCCTCAAAGATCCTCGCGAGGGTAAAAAGCTGGTCCGTTGTTCCACGACCAGGCCGGAAACCGCATTGTTCCTCCTCAATCCGAGGTTCCACTATCAGCACCCTGGAGTATACTTTCCCGGGGAGGCTGAGTAATGTGATGCCTCTGTAGTTGCCACACACTCTCCGGTCCCCCTTTTTGAACAGGGGAACCACCACCCCGGTCTGCCACTCCTTAGGTACTGTCCCCGACTTCCACGCAATGTTGATAAGACGTGTCATCCATGACAGTCCCTCAACACCCAAAGCCTTCAGCATTTCTGGGCGGAACTCATCAACCCCTGGGGCTTTACCACTGTGGAGTTGTTTGACTACCTCAGCATTCCCAGGTTCCCATCATTTAGATATTAATAAATAAAACATTCTTACAGTCTTAAAGTCATGGAGTGATGTAGTAGCTATATATACTTTAACACAGTGGTGAATTTGTAAAATTCACAGTAAAAAAAACAACACTCAGTAGTATTAAGTTGCTTCAGCAGAGAGTATCTAGATCTGTTTCAATCTCCTCCCTGCAAGCCTTCTTGTCAGTGATAAACCCAGGTGTGTAGTGGCTGTAGTGCCTTTCTGTACTATAGTTTTTTAACCAGTTGATATGTGGTAGTTGTAGTTTTGCTTTCTACTCATACTTTGTAGTAGTACTGGAGATTGACAGTGTATAGCAGTTAATATGTACTGGCTGTAGATTATAGGGCTATATGCTTGTTATGCATTTACCTTTTGGGGTGTATATATACAGTACCAGTTATGATATGTGTAGCTATGTGTTTGTTATGTGTTTACCTTTACGTAGGGTGTAGAGGTCGTAGAGCTTCATGTTAGCCGGTACGGACATGTTCTCTCTGGGGAGGTAAGCGCTGTCCACTTTCTCTGTCTTCATCTTAGTCGAGTCACTGCACAAACAACATGGAGGACTCAGGACAGACAGACAGACAGGTAGACAGACAGGTGGACAGACAGGTAGACAGACAGGTAGACAGACAGGTGGACAACATGGAGGACTCAGAACAGACAGACAGACAGGTAGACAGACAGGTAGACAGACAGGTGGACAGACAAGTAGACAGACAGGTGGACAACATGGAGGACTCAGAGCAGACAGACAGACAGACAGGTAGACAGACAGGTGGAAAACATGGAGGACTCAGAGCAGACAGACAGACAGACAGGTAGACAGACAGGTGGAAAACATGGAGGACTCAGAGCAGACAGACAGGTGGCCAACACGGAGTACTCAGAACAGACAGACAGGTGGCCAACACGGAGTACTCAGTTCAGACCAGACAGACAGACAGGTGGACAGCATGGAGGACTCAGTTCAAACCAGACAGACAGACAGGTGGCCAACATGGAGAACTCAGAACAGAGAGACAGGTGGACAACAAGAAGGACTCAGAACAGACAGACAGACAGACAGACAGGTGGACATCATGAAGGGCTCAGATCAGACAGACAGGTAGCCAACACAGAGGACTCAGATCAGACAGACAGGTAGCCAACACAGAGGACTCAGACAGACAGACAACATGGACGCTCCAAACAAAATGCTGTGTCATGGTTTCATGCTCAACAAGAGTTGTTACCGTGGACACTAGTATGATTTTAAATAGGGTAAGCTATCGTGTTCCTAAACACATACATGCAGTTTGGCACACACACTGAGCTCCACCTGATATATTAAAAACACAAGGCTGATTCGGTAGAAAGCATTACCTTTTCTTAGTCATCAGAATCTCTACTGGTTCATCTGTGAGAGAAGATACATAAAGGCTGCACTTCACAAATTCATAACACAAACACAAACACACAAGATCTTGCACGCACATACACGTACGCACGCACACACACACACACACACACACACACACACACACACAGCCACTAACAGCGCACCGATGGCCTTGCCCTTCCCCTTCTTGTGCATCAGGCAGAGCACGATGAGACTGAGGATGAGGAGGGTGATGAAGGCCACAGCACCTCCTGTCACGATGCCCAGCATCGGCACCTCAACACGAGAGCTTAGGAACTCTGGAGAGACAGACGTTGATAGAGAGAAAGAGAGTGATAAAGAGAGGGAGAGAGAGAGAGAGAGAGAGTGATAAAGAGAGAGAGAGAGTGATAAAGAGAGAGAGAGAGAGATAAGATATTTGTGCATTTGGTGTTAGACATTACTGGTCAGGGTTTGAAAGAAGCACATATATGTGTGATGACTACTGGAGAATGTAGGGCGGGCTGGGCATATCGCTTTGCTTAGCTGGTTAGCATCACAGTCTATTAGGTTGTTAGCTTAGCTTGGCTTAGCTGATTAACGTAACAATCTAGTAGATGGTATGGTTAGCTCTGCTTAGCTGGTTAGCATCACAGTATATTAGGTTGTTAGCTTAGCTTAGCATCACAGTCTATTAGGTTTTTGGCTTATCTTAGCATCACAGTCTATGAGGTGGTTAGCTTAGCTTAGCATCACAGTCTATGAGGTGGTTAGCTTAGCATAGATGGTTACCATCACTAACCCGCCAGAGAGAGGCTGCTCTGCGCTGCTCCAATGCTGTTGCTTGCATTCACCGACACATTCCCTGATAGGCTGCTGAGGGTTACCCTCAGCGTGTGATTGGTCAGCCAGGGGTAGCTACGTGAGTCCAGGATAATGAAGTCAGAGGTGTTGGTAACCAGCTGGCCGGACTGGTCCACAAAGGTGATGGTGGCGGGGGGGTTGGAGCGTACCAATGCAAAGAGGACCAGGGACAGGCCGGGGTCGGATGTTTCACTGTAGTGGGCGTTGACTCTAAGGATCTCCGGCTGGACTAGAAGAGAGAAGGAACACACACACACACACACACACACACAAGCACACAAACAGATACAACAGAGAGAGAAAGATAGAGAGAATGAGGGAGAGAGAACAGAAGGAGAGAGAAAAGATGAGACAAGCACTGTTGCTGGATTTACAGACAGGACAGAAAGAGATTAAGAGAACAAAGTAGGATTAATATCAAACATAAGTTCCAAACGGGGACAGTGTAGAGACAATAGAGTCATTATCAAACATGGTGTAAGTTCTGTATACACAGGATAGGATGTTATAATATCCATTATGCCATACTCCAAGATGAGCACTTCGAATGCCAATATTTAGAATGGACTTGGGTTGAGAGCAGATATGTCATTGGGGTTTTCAAATGGGCACCATCCATCCTGGATGTTTCGTTAATTTGAGCCCACGGCACCTCCAGAAGGCTTAACGGTGAGCAATGACGTCTCTAAGTTCCAAACGGGGACAGTATAGAGACAAAACAGCCATATAGAGGTAGGACAAAAGATAGAGATCACTGGAGGAGCTTATACGTCTCTACATTGAACTGTGACGATAGATACAATCCTTAGTCCAACCCCCTGTTCTTCTGCTCCTCCACTCACATTGTACGTTGAGCGTAACCGTGGCGTTGTAGCTCTTCCCTGAACCGGGATTGGCTGCTGCACAAACCAGCTCCCGGTCCCACTTCCTGGCTCGGAGGGAGAACGTGCTGTTGTGCCTCGCCCTGGGCCTCTGCAAGTCCTCCTGTGATGTCATCACCAGGTGCCCTGTGGTGTCCCCACTCTGCCGCTCTCCATTCAGGTACCATGTCAGCAGAGGCGGGGCTTGAGGATCCCAGCTCTCTGATTGGCAGTGGAACTTGTGCGTGACATTCTCCTTCAGCGTGATTCGAGAGCGGTGTCGTCCGTCTATTTTGGCAGCAGACTCAATCACACCTGCACTTACAATAGAAAAGGAAGGTCGCGTCCCAACACCCATACTAGCATACTACATACTAGCATACTACATACTAGTCCCAACACCCATACTAGCATACTACATACTAGTCCCAATACCCATACTAGCATACTACATACTAGCATACTACATACTAGCATACTACATACTAGTCCCAATACCCATACTAGCATACTACATAGTGAGCCAGAAGAAGATTTAGAATTTCCCAACACACAGTATGTCAAATGCAGTATGCCAAGAATACCAGGATGTTTGACTTTGCGAGCACTTTTTCCATCTTTTTGTGGCTGCCTAACTGGTGTGGTCTCTCATCTTAATGTGTCTCTATGATAGTAACGCTGCTCAGTTTATACCACATACATATCCATGACAGACATCCTTTACAATGTTTTGTGACTACTAACGGTGAAGTTTCTAGATTAACTGTCGATTTTCTACGCAGAGTGAGTCTGTCCAAAGCGTAGTCTGGTGTTTCTAGATGAACTCTCTCTCTATAGTTAACCTGTCCAAAGAGTAGTCTGGTGTTTCTAGATTAACTCTCTCTCTATAGTTAACCTGTCCAAAGAGTAGTCTGGTGTTTCTAGATTAACTCTCTCTCTCTCTATAGTTAACCTGTGCAAAGAGCAGTCTGGTGTCTAGTGTGCATTTCTAACCTGTCCCACAGAGCCAAGGCAGTGAGGTGAGCAGCAGGAGACTCCAGCTCTGTCCCAGACACACTCCACACTCCATACTGGACACCCACACAACTACCTGAGAGAGAGAGAGAGAGAGAGAGAGAGAGAGAGAGAGAGAGAGAGAGAGAGGATGAGTGGTAGTACCATGCTCAAGAGAGAGATGCTGACAGAAGGAGAGGAGGAGGAGCAGCATCAGGGAGAGAGAGTTGCTGAGAGGAGGAGAGCAGCAGTTCCATGCTCTATACAGGGAGAGAGAGAGAGAGAGAGAGAGAGAGAGAGAGAGAGAGAGAGGAGGAGTAGCAGCTCCGTGCTGTTCACAGAGAGAGAGAGAGAGAAAGAGAGAGAGAGGAGGAGAGGAGGAGCAGCTCCATGCTGTTCACAGAGAGAGAGAAAGAAAGAGAGAGAGAGAGAGAGAGAGAGACAGGAGGAGGAGAGGAGGAGCAGCTCTATGCTGTTCACAGAGAGAGAGAGAGAGACAGGAGGAGGAGAGGAGGAGCAGCTCCATGCTGTTTACAGGGAGAGAGAGAGATGCTGAACTGATGCAGAGGTGTGTAAGGCACTCTGTGTTCGTCAGTGCAGGGCTGCATGCTGCAGGGGTTGCATCGCAGAGCACACAGGCACACACACACACACACACACACACACATACACACACACTGTCTAGATCACACCATTATCGACCATGGTGTCTGATCCCAATCGCATCAGATAGAGACAAAACCGGAAATAACACAACCTCAATGTCTCTCAATTCTTCAAAACACACACACACACACACACACACACACACACACACACACACACACACACACACACACACACACACACACACACACACACACACACACACACACACACACACACACACACAGCATGTTTGTGCATTACCTCAGCCCTTTATGAAGACGGAGGGGAGATGTAGCCTGCCCGGGCTCCATAGCAGCAGTGGAGGAGAGAGGGATGAGGGAAACGAGAAAGAGGAGAAAAGGAGAGTGGAGAAGAACACGCTGTGGATGAAATGGTCTCTCTCAGCTTCCGTAACCTCTCTGCAGCCCGCTAGTGCCTGCGCGCGCACACACACGCACACACAGACACACACACGCAGACGCACGCAGACTGGATGACGCAGGGAGTCATGTTGACGCCATTCAGATATAAAAGTGAAAGAGGAGAGGGGGAAAGGAGGAGGAGAGAGAGAGAAGAGGGAGAGAGAGAAAAGAGAGAGAAGAGAGAAAGAGAGAGAGAGAGAATAATGGGGGGAAATCACGTGAGAAAAAACAAGATGTGAGAAGGAGAGTGTGCATAATGGAGAAAGAGAGGAAGGAAGAGAGAGGAAAGAGAGGAAAGAAGATGTGAGAAAGAGAGTGTGCATAATGGAGAAAGAGAGGAAGGAAGAGAGGGGAAAGAGAGGAAAGAAGATGTGAGAAAGAGAGTGTGCATAATGGAGAAAGAGAGGAAGGAAGAGAGGGGAAAGAGAGGAAAGAAGATGTGAGAAAGAGAGTGTGCATAATGTAGAGAGAAAAAAGAAGAGAGGAAAAGAAGAGAGGGAACGAGAGAGGAAAGGATCTGCGCAACGCATCAATCATTAACAGCCCATTAACACCAGAGAGAACGAGTGAGGGTGACGGTCAAGGGGGTTGGAGGAGGAGGAGGAGAGGGGATGGAGGGATGAAACCGTCCTTTCACCTGATTACAGGACACTTATCCTCCTGTTGGTCAATCCGCTCGATCAGGCACCACTACACCCTCTAGTGCTCTCACTCCCCCCAGGGTACTCTCTTCCTCTGTGCTCATCCCTCTCTTTTCTCCTCCTTCACTGCATCCAGCCCTCCCCCTCTTTTTCTATCTCTCGCTCTTTCTCTTCATTGGTCATTTGCCCTGCTACTCTGTATGGAACAAACAAAACAATAAAAATATATCGAAAGATCTGTGTTCTAGCACCTTAGTCTGAAATAAAAACCCGCCTCTGCAGAGCATCTCTACACACAGACCAGAGCAGTGGATCTCAGAGCAGCGCTGCTGGCTCTTGCTTTAAATGAAGGTGTAAATGAATAATCGCTAGGTTAGAAACCATTAATCAAACACATTTATACAAATGTGAGGAAGGTAGAATTCCCTTTAGGTAATGTGATAAATGATTGCATAGCACATTGCTTAATTAATGAAACATCTCTAGGAGTTGGTTAATCAGTCCTAGTATAGGTTCATCATAAAACAAATCTATATATCGAATATACAAAAAAAAGAAGACCACAGAATTGGATGTGGAAAAATGGAGCCGGACTCTGTAAGAAGGTTGTTTGGGGACACATAAGATGGCTGACAACTTTGAAACTGCCATGTTGTCAAGCACAACAACCATCCTGTTTGTGTTGTTTGAGAGATATGAAATCGGACATCACAATTTGGCACTTCTTAGGGGCTCGTTGATGTCCATAAACACAATAGGCCAAATATTATTATTATAACTATGATGTGGAGGAGATGAGTGTTCCCTGACTATATGATGCCGCTGAGGAAAAGGACTAAGCCTTCACAGTCTAAATACGATAAAATAATAAACCTTTTGGCATTAGGAGATTTTCTGGTGATGAGATTGACATGTTAAGCTGTTTGTGTGTTTGACAGAGACTAGCCTCACAGCAGAAATGGATATTCTCATTCGTGGGAATTTACCAGTCCCGTTTTCTCCTTGATTAGACAATATTAAAGAAAACGGACTAATATGGAAGAACTGACAAAAAACAACAACTTTATCCTATAACTTCATAACATTGTGAAATTATTCCACCGGGGAGATATGAAAATACACAAAGTGACTTTTAAATGATTTCTTTATTTATATATATTTATTTAGTCATCTCCGTTTGGTTGGTATTCTTTTTAATCATTGTTGTTGCACTTTAGTATTTTTCACTGAAAACAAAGACAGAAAAACTAAAAGAGAGACAAAAACCTTGTGAACCAATAGAAAAACAACCTAAAAGTCCAGGAAAAGGAGTAGAAAGCTGACTTAACGTATAAAGAAGAAGAGAAAGAGATGGAGAGAGGGATGACAAAGAGAGGAAGAAAGATAGGACCAGTAGAATTAGCACAATTGCAGGGGAGGGAGGGAGGGAGGGAGGGAGGGGGTCACTCTTCTCATACAACAGATACAGTCGTCACCTTAAACCTGGTTTCTATGACAACGAGAGCCCCACGTGTCCGGAGACATTTAGAACACTGGTCGTCGTAGTTACTGACCAGGGGCTAACCCAAAGACGATCTTCAGAAACGCTTCAAGACGTGTCTTTTAGGTTAAACTAGCAGTCCCCAAAAACTGGTCTAGGATCAGGTTGGGAAGTAATTCCCACTATATTAAAAGGCTATAAGCAAGCAGGAGTCAGGAGGGGAGGCTGATCCCAGACCAGTGATTTGTTATGTCAACTTTCAAAAACCCAGAAGCACGTATTCATATTTGTCTCCGTCAGGCAGGAAGCAGTCATCTGCCAAATGTATCAACCCTGTAGCACAAGGAAAACAGATATGAAATATGATGACGGCTGGATCCTAATGTTTAACATCTATCCAGACATTCAAAGATTTGTAACATCAGATTGAATTTTCCTTTTTTTGTTAGACAAGCTGTGCCACATTTTGTTTCCTCGTGCGGTTCCACAAGGATAGACTCAAAATCCAGAGATGTGGGAACAGAGGGAGGCAGGCAACGCAAAGCTGTGGCATAGAAATACAAAGGAGTAGAAGGAACAACAAAGACTCGGCTTTCTCAAAGGTCTCCGATGGTTTGCTGTGATGATTTTCTGTTTTTTTATTTATTTTTATTTTTTTATTTTTTCAGAAATGAAAACCTGTAAGTGTTCGCCAGTCAGATTAAGTGGGTCTGTGTCACTTCTGCACATTCTACTTCTACTGCCTGACACTCCCTCGCGACAGTCTTTGTAGTCCATCCACCTATGCCCAATAATGTTCAGGGCAGCCATAAAGACTACAACATCCACAACCCCACTCATTCCTTCAGTCAGTTCAAAATCACTTCCTGGTGTCTCGTTGTCCTTGTAAATAAGGAGGCGGGTCCAACGTCCAATTTAGGCCAGGGATTTGCTCTCCGGTTGATCCATCAAAATGACAGCGTTGTGGACCCCCCCCCCCCCCCCCCCCCGCGAGAGATTTGGGGGAAGAGGAAAACAAACAAACAAACAAACAAAAAAGGGTGATAGAGCAGTAATAGTTTCCTTCTGGGTTGCTATAGTAACAGGGCTGGAGGGGAAGATTGGGTTGGGGGAGGGGGCGGCATGTTTGTCATCAGTCAGCCAATCAGTAGCCAACAAGGTCACAGGGGTGGGGGGGGGGGGCGAAGGGTAAATAAGGAAAGGCAAAGGAAACATTGAAAGATGTCTCTGTTTCTTTGTCCACCTGTTTCCGAGGACATGTCAGCCCTTCAACATTGTTTACCACCAGGTCTCCAGAACCCCCACCCAGCGCCCCTAGCCCATCCACCACCAGAACCCCCACCCAGCGCCCCTAGCCCATCCACATCTACCACAACACAGGCCCCACAACCACAGTGACAACAGGCACAACAACATCAATGATTGAAATGATATTAAAAAGCAACAGAAATGCATTCCTCTCCTCTTTCAAGTGTCTCGATATAGTAATATATAACAATAATAAAAACAAATAAGAACAATATTTTTTTTTTTACGAGGAGAGAAAGCACTGTCTCTTTCATCTACATCTGTCCTTTTTTTGGCTAGAAATCTCAATATTAGGAGCATAGAACATACCAAAAAAATCTAAACAAAAACATTTAAGAAGACATCCATAAAAATAAAAATAAAACAAATAAGCAGAATTAAGAGCCTTCCCAAACACAGCAGCTAAAAAAAAAAGTTGAAGAAATGAAAATAGCTTCAATAAAGGAACTGCAGGTATGTTCTTTACACGGCAGTACAAAAGGAAGGGAGAAACTACCCACAATGCAATACACTGTCACTTAGGTGCGGCAGGCAGGAAGTAGGGATGGGTAGAAGCGAGAGAGAAGAAGAAGAGGGAGAGGCGGATGGAATGAAAAAAGAGGAGGAGGGGTTTAACATCATGAGAAAGGGAGACTAAGGGAGCAGAAGGGAAGACAGATCGCTTCAACCAAAAGTGCAGAATTACTTGTAATCAAAAAAAAACTATTACTAAAAACTAGAACGGTTGTCTTCCTTGCAACACAGAAACGTAATTTTTTTCCTTTAGTACTAACAATAATATTTTTTATAATCATAATAAACATAAAACTTTTTACAGCAAACAGTAAGAACAATAATGATCATCATTTCTACATGAACATTAGCAAGTAAAAATGAATGGATTCTCAAAAACAAAAAAACAATGAAAGAAATGAATTAAAGAGGAGAGAAGAGGACAGAGCTGGTTTGTCCTGTGCCATTGTGATGTCACTCAGCTCCAGCTCGGGGGTGTTTCAGGTAAGCCATGGAGCCCAGCAGAACACCCCTGCAAACCCAACGGAATGGACTGCGCCGAGGGAGCACCCTCTGGGCTCTAAGAT
>JAPMUY010005532.1:82500-97500 GCA_026901105.3 Galaxias olidus
GACAGCAGACCCTGGAGGGTGGGGGTCACGTGCTGCTGAGGGCGGTACTCCAGAGGGGTAGGGGAGAGCAGGGCCTGTTGTAACGCCGAGGGGGCACCGTAGCCCGTCACCCCGCCGCCACCCTGCTGGTAGGCCTCCAGGCCCGGCACGTTGAGGGAAGCCTGGAGGTACGGGTTGTAGGAGCCCACCACGCCTGAGGCGCCCCTGGGGGACGAGGCAGTGGGGTCGCCCCCCACGGAGAAGAGGTGGGGGTTGAACTGGGCCTGGTCGTAGGCCGAAGAGAAACGACCCAGACTGCGACTGGAGGAGGGGGAGACAGGGGAGGGAGAGACAGAGGGGGAGACAGGAGAGAGGGAGGGAGAGACAGAGGAGGGGGAGAGAGAGAGGGAGGAAGAGAGAGACAGAGAGAGGGAGAGACAGAGGAGGGGGAGAGGGGAGGGAGAGACAGAGGGGGAGACAGGAGATAGGAGAGGGAGAGACAGGAGAGAGGGAGGGACAGAGGAGGGGAAGATAGGAGAGGGAGAGACAGAGGGGGAGACAGGAGAGAGGGAGGGACAGAGGAGGGGAAGATAGGAGAGGGAGAGAGAGGGAGAGAGAGGGAGGGACAAAGGAGAGGGAGAGAGGGGGAGGGAGAGACCAACAAAGGGAGAGTCAGAGGAGAGGACATATAAAATAAGAGACAGAGAAAGGAAGCAGGGGTGTGTGTGTGGAGGGGGGGGGGGGGAGAGGGGAGTCAGACAAATATTTGCAAGTGACAGTCTGGACATCATCTAACACAAAGCAGCATTTTTCTATGGTTTCTAAGGTTAACAGGTGGAGACCAAACACCTTTTAAAAAATGTGCCACACATTGTTTCTCAAAATCTTTGGCTCACAATACTCAGACTCTTTGATGATTTTAATCATACGTTTTTTCACCCCCTTTAGATATCGCTGTTTGTGACTAGAATGCCAAGAAAACCTTTCATTGTCAGGTATTTCGTACATTTCATCAAACTTTGAGAATCACTGTGTTACATAACAAAACCATATTGTTTGCGAACAGACACACAACAGGAAAAGCTGACATAGCAGGTAACAGACAGAAGACGAAAAGTGGACATAATGTCTGGGGTCTGACACGACGGTGAGCGAGGTAGAGCGAGGACGAAGAGATCCTGTTGAATTGGGAAAGAGCAGGACTTCAGCAGTTGCCCATGACAACGGGCTTGTTAGCCAGGGCAGTGGCCATCTTGGATTGAAACAAAACGTTTTGTTCATTGCAACTGCACTTTTTACAGTGAGTGGATCCCTTCAAATATAAGAGTCTACTATGTTCCCCTGTACATTCTACTCGGTTGGGAGCAGCTGGGATGAGGGTCTCTATAGACTAGTTGCTCCTTCGACACTGACCTGGGATCTGCTGCTCCTTTACTAAGTGTCCAAACGTCCCAGAACCACGACAGAGATGGTTTAAAATCTGACCCTAGGACAGTGTGAAGGGGCCTCGTTACCAAGGTAACCTACTGCTTTGCTGAGCTGGAAGCACTACTACTTGCGCTATGGACCTCCACCACTTACTTCCTACCGTACACTCAGCCAATCAGTGTGGAGGATTCACGGATGATGTCATCTCTCCATTGTAGCTTTGCTTTTTTTTTTGTTTGTTTTTTCCCCCCAAAAATAAAACAAAAATATCCTTGGTGTAAAGAAGCAAGTCCAACATGTACGGCAGGCAGTTTTGGGGTGTAATTCTGACTTTTACGCCTTGTTTGGTCGTTGTGTTATTATTTGTATTGTATAAAGTGCAGAAGGCCTATTGGCCATTAAGGGGCTCATTGGAGACAGAATGTTTTATTGAGGATGACAGCAAATGTCAGCACTCTTAACCTGTTAAATTCATGTTTGGTCAAAGCTAGTCTGTCATGAAAACAAATACAAGAGAACAAATAATGGCTAAAACTGAGACTTAGAAAAATAAAACAATAAAACAAGTGAAAATGGTCCAAGAATAATGACCAAAATGAAAAATCACTATCTAAAAACCCCAAAATAAGCAAAGGAGGAAATTGAACAAAGCAAAGTCCGTAGTTGTTAGGGTAATATAAGGTGCGTTAGGTGTCGGTCAGAAGACATGGCAGAGGGGTGGAGTGATGAGGACCACGATGATGATGTTATGGTAACATAAGGTGCATTAGGTGTCAGTCAGGAGATGTGGCAGAGGGGTGGAGTGATGAGGACGACGATGATGATGATGGTGATGATGATGATGATGATGATGATGACTGACGGTGGGGAGGAAGAGGCGGATGGGGTCACCTGTGAGTCTCGGCGTTGTCGGCACTAAGCTGTTTCCCGAGGACGCGGTGACCACACGGTGTGGACAGGAAGCTGCCATGTCGCGCCGCCATGGCGCCCAGTTCCACTTCCTGTACCTGGATGGTCACCTGACCAGAGCAAAGCCATATAAAAAAATAAAAAATCATCAAACTGACAAAATGATTGTGTTTGTAACATAAATTCTAATGTTCTCAGCATTCGTATTAACGAATCAAACTCTGCACTGAAACAATAACTTGTACTTTGCTAACAACCTATCTCAGTGGTCAACATAAAAACGAAAGATTAAAACCTAAAAAGAAAACAGAATTTTTAAGCATACTGGTTGGTTCACCTGCTGCTGCTGCTGAGGCACGCCCTGGGCCAATGGGACGCCAGCGCGGCCTGACACAGCCTGCTGATTGGGTGCTAAGCCTCGGGGGAGGGACGAGGGAGGAGGGCTGGCGCTTTGAGTATGGTAGTACTGCACTGGGGAAGGACCACCTAGAGGGAGCGCAGGAGGAGGAGGAGGAGAAAGAAAAGCAGAGGGGGAAGAGAGACAGGCAGGTCAGACGATACGCAGGAGGTGAAGTAAATGTCACAAGGCATCAAAATGTAAACAAATCAAGCAATTGTACAGAAAGCGGGGATAAAACCACTATCACGCCTTAGAAACAGAGTCGTTACTAAACTGTGAAACCAGCTGATAGGACATACGAGACTTCTAATAGTTCACACCTCAAATAACTCAGAAGCCTGCTGGACTTTTGATTGGTTAACAATCGGTTCTATCCGTCTCCATAGTAACAAATAAGTGAAAAGGGTCCACACCACTAGAGATTCAGTAAAGGTTTTATTTGATCTAAAAGATCTAGAACAACAGTTCTACGGCTGTTGCCATAGGCTGGTGACACAGACAGAAGGCTAAGGGGTTCTGGGTATTGTAGTACTGACCGTGTCCTTGCATCATGGCCGCAGAGCCAGGCGGAGGGCTCTGATTGGACTGTCTGAAGAGGTGGTTGCTGGGATGTGTAGGCGGGGGGCTGGAAGGTTGGATGTGCAACCTCGAAAAGAGAGGAGAGGGCACCGGAAATAATTATATGAGAGTCAAATGTTTTTTGAATCACAATGACAAATCCTAAGCAGCGTGTGTGTGTGTGTGTGTGTGTGTGTGTGTGTGTGTGTGTGTGTGTGTGTGTGTGTGTGTGTGAGCAGCAACTGATAAAGTAAAATCTTAGTTTAAATATATATAATATATTTATGTGTTAAACATAAACGGAATATGTTTATATATATATAAATACAATGACTAAATAAGAGAGGACACGTGCGTGCTCTCACCTCTGGAGCTGGTGGGTGAGGTGGCCAGGCTGGCTGTCCCCATGTCCCAAAGACAGAGCCTGTTGGTGGGGGAAAAACAAACAACGTAGGGGGTCACAAGTGTGCTTCTGGGTGAACGTCTCGCACGCATCCACAGTGAAGAAAGTCGAGGTCAGGGTGAACCTGTGTGTGTGTGTGTGTGTGTGTCATTTAAACAGACCTGTGTGTGTGTGTGTGTGTGTGTGTGTGTGTGTGTGTGTGTGTGTGTGTGTGTGTGTGTGTACCTGGATCTGCTGGTGTAGGATCTGCTGCTGCTGCTGTGTGTGTGTGTGTGTGTGTGTGTGTGTGTGTGTGTGTGTGTGTGTGTGTGTGTGTGTGTGTGTACCTGGATCTGCTGGTGTAGGATCTGCTGCTCTTGCTGGTAGAGGATATGTTGCTGTTGTGTGTGTTCCAGCAGCCTCTCGTCCTGTGGAGCTGCATACATCTTCTGCAGCTGATCGCACTCCTGATGAACAAAGCACAAAAGACACACACTGATAAGCCACAAAACATAACAACAACAATAATACACTTTTAATGAAGTAGTACATCAATAGTAAAAATATGTGTCCGATGAGTGCAATGTACAGAGATAATACTAAAATAAAGAAACTCCAAAAGATGTGTTAACGTAATGTACAGACTCTAGGTTACAGTGATGTGTGTTAATGTAAGATGTATAGACTCTAGGTTACAGATGTGTGTTAATCTAACATAGACCAATGTAGAGACTCTAGGTTACAGAGATGTGTGTTATCATAACATATAGACTGATGTAGAGACTCTAGGTTACAGAGATGTGTGTTATCCATTGGTGGGGTGGGGGGAGGGGGTGTTGTTTTCAAAGTGCTTTATAAAAAAACTGCTGAACAATTTACAATTTCTGGACTTTCAACCCATCAAACCTCATGGTAATCTACATGACATTACAATCATTCAGCGGACGCTTTCATCCAAAGTGACTCACAACAATGTGATGCTTTCAACAAGAGAAGGTAAAAAACCACAAGTCATGTAGACAAAATAAGCTAAGCTCTATGACCATCGCAAACCTAATACAAACAATGTCTTAGTACAAACATCCATTTAGTACATTCACCTAATAGGGATCCCCCCCTCCCCGCCTCTTGTCATGGGTTTGGTACCCGAGTAAGCCTTTGTTTATGAGGAAGCTGCCCGGTGCGTCTTTGCAGCAGCTGACTCCAGGGGGTTTAAGAGGGCCTCTTGACCTCTTCCTTCTTATAATTAACTAATTTACGTCACCACCTGGTTAGGGCTAAGAAGTGCTAAGCCCACCTGTCATTCACACAAACGTTTTACGCAATAAACCGCATAAGCACGTTCACGTTACACTTTGTTTTCTTTTTTTTTTTTTTTTTTACTTCACCTAAATCCAAGATTAATTAAGCTGATTCACTTAACTCTACAACCCCCCTCAAGCTAAGACAAAACGCAATGACATCATTGGGCTCTTACAGCAGGAACGGATAGTGGCATTGTGAGGACTCAGTTTGAAATGCCCTTAAACAACCCCTATTGAGTGTTCACACAACTAGCCACATGTGGTGTACACACCAAGCGCTGCATTTCTTCAAGAAGAGGGTTTTCCAATTGCCAAGACCATGTTGCTCTCTCCCTTTCAGACCTTGATCCATCTCCATCTCTTGACGGCGTTCTTAAGCACTCAAACTACCTAGCACAGCTAGCTACTAGCACAACTACAGCTAGCTACTAGCACAACTACAACTAGCTACTAGCACAACTGCAGCTAGATACTAGCACATCTACAACTAGCTACTAGCAATACTACCTATTAGTAGGGTTGTGTAATGGGAAGAATCTGGCAATATGATACGAATCACGATACAGGGGCTGTGTTTCAGTATATATCGCGATACCGTGTGCAAGGCGATATATTGCAATTCTTTTTTCATCTAATCTTTGGAAAACAGTATGTAGTAAAAAAAAAGTTTACTTGCTTTACATGCATGCCAGCAGAACACTGGAATATCCATTTGTATTTATCAAAGTCCCTGAAACATCATAGTACAACATTTTGTGCAATTTGATAAAATAACATTTGCCTAAATCAGTAAAAAATCAGTAAAAAATCAGTAAAAAAATTATAAAAAATACATAAAATTAAATAAAGAATAATAGATTCTGTTTTTCAGAATCGATAAGGTATCGCTAAACATAATATTGCAATGCTCAAGTGAACCGATAATTTCTTACACCCCTACCTACTAGCACAGCTAGCAACCAACACAACTACCTACTAGCACAGCTAGCAACCGAGACAACTATAACTACCTGCTAGCACAACTAGATGGTACATTCTGGCATTCAGTAGCATAACAACTATCTACAAGCATAACCTCCCACCACAATAAAAACATGTTAGGGCTAATCCTCCCATCAGTGCCCAGTAAAAAAATCTGTAAAACATTACACACACCAACAAGCAGCACACATACATATTTTCATACAGTCATTGCAATACAGGACAACAAAGTATCAGGGTCAAAGGTGAACGTTTTGTTTACCTTCACCCTAAAGCTCCTTAATCTAGCACGGCCAGCCTCACTACAAGCTGACCACTAAGGATGATCTCCACGGTCTTTAGAAAGGTCATGTTTGGCCACACGCTTAAGACTCCAGTCAATTAACTACAGCTGCTGCTTGAAACTCAGTGACACGACCGGCCCATAGGCAGTCACAGAGATGGAGACAAGTCTGAGTTAACCAATGTCTATTTATTAAACAACAAACTAAAGATGTCAAGGTGTGTGCTCTAAATGGAGACAAGGACGACCACAGAGGGCTGGGCAGGCGAGCTAGGGAGAGTGAGTGAGCCTCCAGAAAGGCCCAGCTAAATATCTAATCTTTCTATCAGCTCCAGGTGTCCCCTCGTACGAGCTCCTCCCCTCCTGCTCCTGACCGCCATGGTAACGGACCAACAGAAACCCTGGATCACAGCCTGACAAAGGAGAGCTCGTAACGCCAGAGAAAAAGAACAAGAAGAGTCAAGTAGAAAATATATCAGATGTATAGACAGGCAGCATGTTATCAGCGTCTTTAACTTAAGAAAAACTTCAGTTCGTTTCCTTCAGCTTTGTAGCTTAGGGAGAGGGAAGTGGGTCAGTTCAGCTGACCCTTCAATTGATTAGTTGGAGAGTATAGTGTAATAGTGAGAGAGAACAGCAACACACATTGTCCCTCTTTTTTTGCATAATTTTGTTCAAATTTCTGAATGAAGGTAACAAGCTGATCCCTAAGAATGGATATACAGTCACACAAAGTCAGTAAAACAACACTCGTTTTAGAAGTGTGTGTGTGTGTGTTGGCATCCTCCAGCTTGTTGGGAAACCTCTCATCTCATCTCACATTAGCACACTAGTCCACTTTGACATAAACAATCCTCTTCTCCAAGCTCTAAGACCGGGGCAGCTTATTCTACCGGCCCAGTGACTTAGTGGAGACGGATGATTTCAACCCGCCTCCTGTTTAGCATCATCTTCCTGGTCGGGACGGAGAGAGAGAGAGGGGTCAGGGGTCAGGGGTTAGCGGTGTGACATCACCAAACAGGCTGATCCAATTAAAATCTGACGTCAACCTTTGAGCTCATGGCAGTCTGCCAGCTGCCCAATCAGAGAGTTCCGTCTGGGAAGTCACCTGACGGGTGGACAGCAGGATTGGACAACAAGAGTGAAAAACCGTATTGGACAACGAGAGGGAAAAACCGGACTGGACAACGAGAGGGAAAAACCGGACTGGACAACGAGGGAGGAAAACTGGACTGGACAACGAGAGGGAAAAACCGGACTGGACAACTGCACTAGACAACAAAAGGGAAAACTCGGACTGGACAACCGGACTGGACAACAGGACTAGACAATGTGAGGGAAAAACCGGACTGGACAACTGGAGGGAAAAAGAGTAGCTGACAGTTAACTGGACTGGACTGGACTGGACTGGACTGGACCGGACCGGACAGCAGGACATGACTGAACAGCGGGAGGGAAAAACTGGACTGGACAAATGGACTGGACAACTGTAGGGACAGTAGTGTTGTGAAATTGTCCACTTCCGGACTAAATAAATGACAAAAATGTTATAATGAACTGAGAAAGTATTGTTTTGAAATAATATTAACGTTCTAAAGTCTCTCCTCTCCTATTACAGATATTTTTCATGATTTTCACATGAATCTGATGGTCAAAAGAATTGGAATAGACTCTAATCCAGTCCAGTCCAGAACCAGTCTACAATTACCTACATGAGGTCTGAAAAATCAACTTGACAGGTCATGCGAGTGTGTGTGTGTGAGGGTCTGTGCGTGCATGTATGAACGTGTAGTGTGCACGTGTGCATGCACATCTGTGTGTGTGTGTGTGTGTGTGTGTGTGTGTGTGTGTGTGTGTGTGTGTGCTACCTGTCGGAGCTGCCGGATGAGGCTGCTGTTCTCCAGGTGGGCTTTGAAGGCCTGGATGGTGGCGGCCCCGTCAGAGAAACGCCTGACAGGGGAGAAGCGTTCCATGGGGAGGTGCAGCGTGTTACAGTCCTTGTAGCTGGACCTGGAACATGGGACGGGACGGGGTGCACACACGCACACACACACAAACACGGATAGACAGACATACACACACACACACACACACACACACACACACACACGGATAGACAGACATACACACACACACACACACACACACACACACAAACACACACACGAACACTCAGACATACACACACACACGAACACTCAGACATACACACACACACACACACACACACACACACACACACAAACACGGATAGACAGACATACACACACACACACACACACACACACACAAACACGGATAGACAGACACACACACACACACACACACACACAAACACGGATAGACACATGCACACACACACACACACACACACACACACAGACATGCACACACACACACACACACACACACACACACACACACACACACACACACACACATAGACAAGACAGACACACACACACACACACACACACACACACACACACAGACAGACCCATATACAATCGTACAATTGTACAGCGACACACACACAGATAGACAAGACAGACACACACACACACACACACACACACACACACACACACAGACAGACCCATACACAATCGTACAATTGTACAGCGACACAAAACCATAGCGTAGAAAAAGGCCATGCAGACACACACACACACACACACACACACACACACACACACACACACACACACACACACACACACACACACACACAGAAAGCAGGAATGTGTGTACACACACACACACACACACACACACACACACACACACACACACACACAGAAAGAAAGAGATGGGACAGAAAAAACAGACTTGTTCATATGGGCGTCATATTTAACCAGAGCTGGTCAATCAAAGAGAAACAGATTCAGATGTAAAAAAAGAAAAAGAAAAAAAAGAGCGTTAGATTCAAAGGCCCCCTGAAAAAAGGGAAGGCTTTTACTTGCAAACACTGATAACTACTGTCAATGTGTACGATGAAAGAAACACACCCGCTCAGTGGAAAGCAAACGTAAAAGACCATTATTACAGTCATGTGATCTTCCCATTGAAAAATAAATCCCTTCCCTGGACTTGGTCATCACTGATCTGAATATAAATCCCGAATCGGGTGAACTACAGGATACAACTCATTCCCCGAGTTCCTAACTAAAACGATTTACAAACTTTATATTCAGTCTGGTAAAGCAGCGCTCCAAGTATAGATGATAATGATGATTCCACAGCCGGTCTTATCTAGTGTAGTATATGACAATAAAGGCAAACAAACCAATCATCAAACACTGTCCCTCTCAGTCACATTGAACCATAACCAGAATGCAAACAAACCAATCATCAAACACTGTCCCTCTCAGTCACACTGAACCATAACCAGAATGAAAAGGCCTGGCAGACAGATGGCGTGATTCCTCAGATCACTGGTGTGACACATATAACAAAAACTCAAAGATATGCCCAAAAAAAACAAAAAAAAATATATATATATATAAGTGGTGTCAAAGGTCATGATTTGACCTCAGCGTGACCTAGGTGACACTCTGTATTTGCCACTCTCTAACCATTCGATCACATGACTGGACAGGCTTTTCAGGATTGGTCCTGTCTATTCCACCTTTCATCATAAGAAATGTCATACATCATGCTTCCATAACTGAAGCTTTTATTGTGAAGCCCCAGCTACCAAGTGCCAATTTTAGGGCTTTTATTGTGAAACCCCATCAGTTTTTCATATTTTCTCAAACTCTCTGCAGCCAGCTCTCTCTCCCCTACGTTTGGACCGTCTGAAAATGATCATCTTTGTTCCTTTCCTTATAAAGTGTCTCAGCTACCGTCGCCATGGAAACCTGGGTTCAAGAAACGGTGATGAGAAAAAAAAGGAAGAAACGAAGGACGAACCCAAACGCTTCCTCTCCCTGAGTCTCTCCATCTCTTTCTCTCTCCCCTTCCCATGTCTGCGCTAAGAGGTAAGATGTCTGTGTCTGTGTGTGCACTGTGGGTGTGTGTGTGTGTGTACTATGTCTCCGTGTGTGTGTGTGTGTGTGTGTGTGTGTCTTGCACTTGTAGCCATGCTCAGCTCAGAGGGGAGGCGAAGCATGGTTCATTCAATGCGGCCTTACAACGTGCTTGTGTGTGTGTGTGTGTGTGTGTGTGTGTGTGTGTGTGTGTGTGTGTGTGTGTGTCCAGCTCAGTGCGGGCGTGTCCCTCACCGGGTGGTGTGTGTGTCAGGGGCCCAGCCCCCCCGCTGGCGCAGGCTGTGGAGCCTCAGGGACTCCTGATCGCCGTGCACGGTGCTCGAGAGCGCGTGCGTCGTGTGGCGCTTGGTGCGATTGGCCAGGTACCTGGGCCGCAGGGAGGGAGGGAGGGAGGGGGGAGACAGGAAGCAGCGCTGGTCAGCTCTCTGTCCTCATTGGCTACAAGGGCTACAGGGGCAGGAAGTGCCTGCCCCCTTTCCCACAACGGCCAATGGGTTAATAGTCAATACTTATCATTATTTATTCTAAGCCAATCAAAATCCCACATGGTATATGATCTGTTGTTGCAATAAGGTATTCCCAGAACCGCCACAATTTCAGGACGAGGAATTGTATTTGGCAGTTTTTATTGATTATTTTTTATTTTTGCAAGCTTGAGTTAGCAAAGCCACATGAGATAGAGAGAGCAGGATACATTGGCGCCGTTTGAAATGAGAAAAATAATTATATATCTAAATAATTATATAATTAGAGATTTTACAGAGGACGGGCGAAGAGGGGGGGAGGGGGGGAATTGGGAAGTTGGAAAGCGCCTGACTGGCTGGAAGCTTTATGAAAAGCCAGCTTGCAGAATGGAGAGAGTAGCAGGAGAGAGAGAAGAAGAGGCGAAGAGGAGGGGGGTGAGAGAGAGGGGCTCCCCCTTGTGGCGATAAAGCAGCACTGCAGCCTTGATGACGTTCCCTCCCATTAACCCAGATCACCAGCACAGTGGGCTGCTGTCTGCCGAGGGGACCACCCGGACAACCCTGACCTTTGACCTTTAGAGCCCCCCCCCCCCCTGAATCTAGTCCAGGTCATCCTGAAACACGTGCCTGTTCTAGCTTTCCTCCTATCAAGCTTCATCTTCATTTTAAGGACATCTGAGCAGGCACTAGCAGACTTCTTAAATTCTTGCTTGCGGCTTTTAGATTTCCCAATTAACTACTTAAATGTAACCTCTATTTAAACAGGCAGGTCACTTAGGAACCAATTCATATCTACAACAATGCGCTAGCAATAATAAAAACATGACAAGCAATGAATAACTACTACACACAACCATCTGTTACCATGGCAACAACAACAGCAGCAAACTACTACACACAATGCAAACACATGCAACAACAACAGCAGCAAACAACTACACCTAACCATCCATTACCATGGCAGCAACAACAACAGCAGCAACAGCAAACAACTAAATCCAACCATCTGTTACCATGGCAGCAACAGCAGCAGCAGCAAACAACTACACCCAATCATCCGTTACCATGGCAGCAACAGCAGCAGCGGAAGACCTGTTGTGAGGCTCCTGCTACACCCCAGGCAGAGGAGCACTGAGGATTAGAGCTAGCACTTCCTGCTTTCCGCTACTTTGAATAACATGTTTAGGGGGTCCCCCCCCCCCCCCCGGGTGTCCCCCTGACGACAGCAGCCTACCACAGCGTACCCATTCCCCATCCCATCACACGCCCACCAGTCGCCGTCGGTTACCTCTGGACCGCTTCCTGGTCTGGTTCCCCGTCCGAACCCTCCTCATCCACCGGAGCAACGGCTGGGATAGGATGCTGAGGAAAGGAGAGGAGAGGAGAGGAGAGGAGAGGAGAGATGATGAAAAAGGTAAATGTAACGTCAAGTATTATAATTAAGGTGCAGCAGTAATTATAACAGTTCTCTCCAATCTGAATCTACAGCTGCTGTGCTGGGCTGATTCATAAGGATCAGGTGATCTGTTAATCTGACAGTTATTCTAAAGTACTAACAGGGCTGTGCTAATCTGTTAATCTGACTGTTATTATAATTTACTTACAGGGCTGTGCTAATCTGTTAATCTGACTGTTATTTTAACATACTAACAGGGCTGTGCTAATCTGTTAATCTGACTGTTATTATAATTTACTTACAGGGCTGTGCTAATCTGTTAATCTGACTGTTATTATAATTTACTTACAGGGCTGTGCTAATCTGTTAATCTGACTGTTATTATAATTTACTTACAGGGCTGTGCTAATCTGTTAATCTGACTGTTATTTTAACATACTAACAGGGCTGTGCTAATCTGTTAATCTGACTGCAATTATAACAGGTTTAGCTAATCTGTCAGTCTGACTGTTATTGTAACAGGTTTGGCTAATCTGTCAGCCTGACTGTTATTGTAACAGGTTTAGGCAATATATAAATCTGACTGTTAGTATAACATACTAACAAGTTTAGGTAATATGTTAAACTGACAGTTATTATACCAGGTTTAGGTAATATTTTAATCTGACTGTTATTATAACAGGTTTAGGTAAAATATTAATTTGACTGTTATTATAACAGGGCTATGATAATCAGTGAATCTGACTGCTATTATAACAGGTTTAGGTAAAATATTAATCTGACTGTTATTATAACAGGGCTATGATAATCAGTTAATCTGACTGTTATTATAACAGGGCTATGATAATCTGTTAATCTGTTATTTTAACAGGTTTAGGTAAAATATTAATCTGACTGTTATAATAACAGGGCTATGGTAATCTGTTGATCTGACTGTTATTATAACAAGGCTATGATAATATTTTAATCTGACTCACCGGGCTGGCTACGAGGGGCGATTGCCCGCGTGGCCTCTTCAGGAGCTGGGCGTGGATCTGGATGTTGGCCCCTCCATCAGAGGCCCTTCGTCCTAAGGGCCCCATCCCGTTTAACAGCTGCAAAGTGGGGGGCTGCAGCAGTGACTGTTCCTGTGGTGGGAAAGTAGAGGTAAATAAGCATCACTGATGACAATATGTAATATGTAAATAATATGGAAAGTAAACCACTAACAGTTTGTGTGCTGGTGGTGTGGGGTGGGGTGGGGGGTGGGGGGGTGTGAGTTGTGAATAAGTGATGCTTATGGCAATAAAGTATGTAAAGTAAACATGTAAAGTATGTAAAGCTTATGTAAAGTAAACTGTTAACGGCTAGTTAGCTTTCTTCTCCGTATGTTTGGGTTTGTCACAAAACCAACACTCAAACTGTCATTCAACCAGAGCGATGTGTGAATGTGAACAACAACAACAACAACAACAACAACAACAACAACAACAACAACAACCCCGACCCCGCCTCCCCCCTTCCCTCCCTTCCCCATGCCTCCCCTCACCAGGGCCCCGTACCTTGTACTCCAGCTGCTGGGAGGGCTGCAGGCTCTGTGTGGGGACCAGGGTGTGCATGTGCCCCATGGTGGGGGCCAGCGGAGGGAAGGGGGGCTGGGGGGCCGCCCCGCGGGGGAAACCAGGGGGTAATTTCTGCATGTCCTCCTGCTGGTCTCCTCTGTGACCACACAGAGACAAGAGGGGAATACAGTCAATATAATCAGCTTCATGAGAAGACCCACTGGAATGACCTCCTCAACTGCACATTTATGAAATATAATTATGTAAAATGATTTTTGTCGTAAGACAATCAGCCCAACACATAGGAAGATCTTACCAAATATATACTTATGAAATTAAATTATGTAAAAGTATTATTGTCTTAAGACAATCAGCCCAACAGGACACATTGGCGGATCTTACCAAATAGATATTTATGAAATATAATTATGTAAATTTATCAGTCTTGCCTCACAAGACACACATAAGAAGACCTTACCAAACACATTTATGAAATACAATTATTCAAAGCAATGACAGATGACGTGCAGTCCTGACAGTGATATTAGAGAGTGTAAACTATGTCCGAGGGTGAGCAACAACAGCCTGTGAGACTGTGGCGAAGCGGTGAGTCACTGTCTTTGTCACTGAGAACAACACATTCAACACTACTGAGTCACATTGCAGACAGTATCATAATCCGCAATTACTATATGTCACAGTTTGAATTAAGATATTATAAAACGAATCTTTCAATATTGTTTAAGTGCGTTTGAGTGTGTATTTGTGTCTGTCTGTGCTTGTGTGTGTATGCGTGTGCCAGTGTGTGTGTGCGTGTGCCAGTGTGTGTGTGTATGCGTGTGTGTATGCGTGTGTGTTACCTGTGTGTGTGTGTGTATGTGTGTGTGTGTTGATGTGAGCTCCCTCTGTGTGTGCGTGTGTTACCTGTGTGTGTGTGCGTGTGTTACCTGTGTGTGTGTGTGTCTGTGTCTGTGTGTGCGTGTCTGTGTGTGTGTGTTTGTGTGTGTGTCTGTGCGTGTGTTACCTGTGTGTGTGTGTTTGTGTCTGTGTGTGTGTGTTACCCGTGTGTGTGTGTGTGTGTGTGTGTGTGTGTGTGTGTGTTACCTGGGGTCCGGGACGCCAACAGTGTGTCGTCTCATGGACAGGTAACGTGCCATGGCCTCAGGCGAAGGCTCCTCCCCCTCGTCGCTGTCCAGCGCCATCGTACCGTCCGTCTGGACAACAAATCAAACGCACCCACAGATCACCCACAGATCAAGCCCCCCCACCACAGACGATGAAAGGTGCGTTTGTTTCCCCTAGTCAGCGGTCCCTGTCATCAGCTGTGCTGGGATAGGCCACATACAGCTTCTCTAGCATTTGATATGTTTTAATTGATGTTGTTAA
>JAPMUY010005532.1:105000-107500 GCA_026901105.3 Galaxias olidus
CCCCTCTCTGCTCTGTCAACCATGTGGCCAACATCTGGCCATGCACGCACACACACATAAACGCACACACACACACACACATAAACGCACACACACACACATGCACGCACACACGCACACATAAACGCACACACACAAAATTGAGAAAATAATTCAATCATGCAAACAAAGTCTATGACGGACATGGAAGGTGAGTGGACATTAAGAGTGAAGTGACCCCACTATGGTTCATGTAACGGTTACCAGCGGGTTTGTTTAGCTTCAAACATGGCGGGCGGAGACAGTGACAGCGCTCTGGACATTTTTCAGCCCTCTAAAGGTCTTCACAAGATAAGATATTTGCTCTACGTTTGCTGTGTGGGAGGGCGCAAACACCATGGTGCAAAACAGGGCACAGATAAACTGCATCAACATCATGGGATTTACTTTTGCTAGCTAACGTTTGCATTCAAATCTTTTAGCCCCAGTCATTGTGTCTGCCTGGCATAGCAACGTACATAAACAGAATTTTTCATTAAATCTTAATTTAACCAAGAGAAACATATTGAGATTAAACATGTGGCCGTATTTTGGTTTTTAGAAAATCACTGGCGGAAACATGTTTGAAGATGGTAATCCTGTCTGCAGAACAAACAGAAAGGAAATCACAGCAAAAGGTGGCAGCACTTCAAATCTTTTGAGTCATATTCGTGACTGCCACCCACAACTTTATAGCGAATGCAAAGTTAACTTTTAGCTATGTTCGAGTCGGGCAGTAATTTTAGTAGTGTGCGTGTGTGAGTGAGTGAGTGAATAACAACATAAAGAACAATAATAAGACATTAGTTATTTCCAAATTCCTACTACTTAAAGTAAATATGCTGCCATTTTTACATTTCAATCTCAAGTGAACAGAAATGCACACATTGGCCAGCAGCACCTTATTTCTTTATGAAACAGAAAACAAATCAAATCAAATGTATTTGTAGCACATTTCATACACAAAGGCATTTCAATGTGCTTTATGCAAGGCAAGCAGAAAACAAAAAAGAAAAAGACCATAAAAAAAATTCAAATAATTTTAATTTAGAGAAATACAAAAAAGGTACAATTGCAGCAAACGCGCCGAACATACTGTATGTGTTTTTAGTCTGGATTGAAATGTAGTCAGGCTAGGAGCGAGTCTAAGATCTTCCGGAAGTTGGTTCCAGCTATTTGTTGCATAGTAACTAAATGCTCATTCACCTTTTAAGTTTTTACTCTGGGGACAGCAGACCTGTTCCAGATGACTTGAGGGGTCTAGAAGGTTCATATAATATTAGCATGTCGGTAATGTATTTTTATTACTATACATTATTATTATTATTATTTAGTGACTTGTAGGTGAGCAACTGTATTATAAAATCAGCTCTCTGACACACAGGGGGCCAGGGTATTTGAGAATTGGTGTAATATGGTCAGATTTATTGGTCTTTGAGAAAAGTCTAGCAGCAGCATTCTGAACAAGCTGTGGTCGTCCAAGTGTTCTTTTGGGAATACCCGAGAGAAGACCATTACAGTAGTCCAGCCTACTGGTAATAAATGCATGAATAAGCTTTTCTTAGTCTTTTTGGGACATGAGTCCTCTGAGTCTCCCTATGTTTTGAGGTGATAGTAGGCTGCTTTTATTACCAAGTTGACGTGGCTCTTGAAATGTAGGTCTGAGTCAATGATGACACCAAGATTTCTAGCTTGGTCCTTAGTTTTGAGAGACATGGACTCAAGGTGTGTGCTTACTTTTAGCTTTCCTCTTTAGCGCTAAAGATAAATTAGCTCAGTTTTTTCCGTATTTAGCTGAAAGAAATTCTGGCACATCATTATCCTTGACTTGCTCAATGCACTGACACAGTGATCTAGAGCCTGATCATTAGGTGAAAAGGCTATGCATACTTGAGTGTCATCTGCATAACTGTGGTAGGCGATATTGTTATTTTGCTTAATTTTACCTAATGGGACATGTAAAGATTGAATAGTGAAGGCCCCAGAATTGACCCCTGCGGGACTCCACATGTCATATAAGCACAAAGTAGTTCCTGTTATCCATCTTTCTAGTATTTTATGGTCAACAGCATCAACAGCAGCATGAAGATCCAACAAAACCAAGATGGAAATCTTGCCAGAGTCAGTTTAGACGGATGTCATTTAAAACTTTAAGTGCAGTTTCAGTGCTATGAAGTGGTCGAGATCATGATTGGAAGGTGTCATAGCACCCAATGATGACTAAGAAATCATTTATTTGTTGTAAAACAACTTTCTTAATTATTTTACTTATAAAGGGCAGGTCAGTGCTGTTCTTTACGTATGTACGCAAAACTAAATAGTGCATTTAGCTGCAAATTGTATTCATGTCTTTCAACATAAAAAAAATTTCATTGTGTGTATCAGTACTTTTGGAACATTTTCGGCACATTTTAGCAATAACGCAAAAATATTGATAACCGTGATAATTTTGGTCACTATAATCGTGATATGAAATTTTCAT